>CAUYON010075235.1:0-21388 GCA_963573935.1 Arctocebus calabarensis | reverse complement strand
CCAAACTCTTACTCTGCTTAGGGACTGCTCACTAGAGGACTCAGTGAAAGGAATGATTGATTGCTCCTTAAAGTGCAAAAACAATGATTCCAAAGCCATGTTGTGCACACTCATCACATAACAGGAAGTATTTTTGTTTAATTCTGTGTTCATTTTCTTTAGTTTAATTTGTATGATTTTCTCTATTTAAATATTCAGCTTTTATTTTAATAAATATATTCTGAAAAGTTAAAATTTTTTAAATACCTTTTTTATTATTTTTTATTGAATCACAGCTTTGTACATTGATGCGTTTATGGGTTCAGGATACTGCTTTGATACACAATGTGAAATGCTTACATTGAACTAAGTAACACATCCATCATAATTATACTCATTTCTTAATAGTTTTGAAATGTACCACTGCATCATGCACATTAGGTGAGGCCCCCCTGAATACCCTCCCTCCTCCCATATCCCCCTCCCCTCCCCTCTCTCTTCTCTTCCCTTCTACTTTCTGGACTTTAGTTATGTTTTGCCATTCATATGAGTGTGTAGGTGGTTATATATTGATTTCATAGTAGTATTGAGTACATTACATACTTTTCCCCCCCACTTTTGAGATACCTTACTAAGAAGAATATGTTCCAGCTCCATCCAGGTAAACATAAAAGATGCGCAGTCTCTATCCTTTTTATATCTGCATAGTATTCTACGGTGTACATATGCCACAATTTGTTAATTCATTCATGGGTTGATGGGCACATGGACTGTGTTCATGTCTTGGCTATTATGAACTGGGCTGCAGTAAACATTCTGGTGCAAATGTCTTTATTATAAAATAATTTTTGATCATCTGGGTATATACCTAGTAGAAGAATTGCAGGATCAAATGGTCTACTTTTAGTTCCTTGAGTGTTCTCCAGACTTCTTTCCAAAAAGGTCGTATTAGCTTGCATTCCCACCAGCAGTGTAGAAGTGTTCCCTTCTCTCTGCATCCACGCCAACATCTGTAGTTTTGAAATTAAGTGATGTGGGCTAATCTTACTGGAGTTAGATGATATCTCAAAGTAGTTTTGATTTGCATTTCTCTGATGATTAAGGATGATGAGCATTTCTTCATGTGTTTGTAGGCCATGTGCCTGTCTTCATCAGAGAATTTTCTGTTCAAGTCTCTTGCCCACATAGAAATGGGGTTATTTATTCTTTTCTTATTGATTAGTTTGAGTTCTCTGTAGATTCTAGTTATTAGACCTTTGTCAGAAGCATAACCTGCAAAAATCTCCCCTTCTGAAGGTTGTCTGTTTGCTTTACTTACTGTGCTCTTGGCTGTGCAAAAGCTTTTTAGTTTTATCAGATCCCAGTAATGTATTGTTGGTGTTGCTTCAATTGCCCGGGGGGGTCCTCCTCATAAAATATTCTTCCAGGCCAAATTCTTCAAGTGTTTTCCTTGCACTCTCTTCTAGTATTTTTATAGTTTCATGTTTTAAGTTTAGATCTTTTATCCAGTGAGAATTAATTTTGTTAATAGTAAAAGGTGGGGCGGCTCATCACCTGTGGCTCAACGGGCTAAAGCGCCAGCCATGTACACCTGAGCTGGTGGGTTTGAATCCAGCCCAGGACCACCAAACAACAATGATGGCTGCAACCAAAAAAAAATGGCCAGGCATTGTGGCAGGCGCCTGCAGACCCAGCTACTTGGGAGGCAGAGGCAGGAGACTTGCTTGAGCCCAGGAATTAGAGATTGCTATGAGCTATGATGCCACAGCTCTCTATCTAGGGTGACAGCTCGAGGCTCTGCCTCAAAACAAAAAAAGTGGGGGTCCAGTTTCAGTCTTCTAGAGGTCGCCAGCCAGTTCACCCAGCATTATTTGTTAAATAGAGAGTCTTTCCCCCACTGAATATTTTTGATAGGCTTGTCGACGAGCAAATAACATTAAGTAGCTGGGTTCATCTCTTGGTTCTCTATTCTGTTCCATAAATCTACTTCCCTGTTTTTGTGCCAGTACCATGCTATTTTGGTCACTATAGATTTATAGTATAACCTGAAGTCTGGTAATGTGATACTTCCTGATTTATTCTTATTTTTGAGTAATGCGTTTGCTATTCGAGGTTTTTTTCTGATTTCATATCAAACGAAGTACCATTTTTTCAAGTTCTGTAAAGTATGACAATGGTGCTTTAATAGGGATTGCATTAAATCTGCAGATTGCTTTGGGTAGTATGGGCATTTTAATAATGTTGATTCTTCCCAGCCATGAGCATGGTATGTTTTTCCATTTGTTAACATCTTCAGCTATTTCTTTTCTCAGAGTTTCATAGTTCTCTTTACAGAGATCTTTCATGTCCTTGGTTAGGTAAATTCCCAGATATTTCATCTTCTTTGGCACTACTGTAAAAGGAATAGAGTCCTTGACTATATTTTCAATTTGACTATTGTTGGCATATATAAAAGCTACTGATTTGTAAGTATTGATAAAATACTTAACTTTTTTTCAAAACACTTTTGCTTTTGTTTTAAGGCACAAATAGTACTGGAAATGGAGGGGGGAGGATAAAACTCCTTATCTGTTGCTATCATTTTAGTTTTTAAGATCCCATTAACTTTTTACATTTCTAACCCTTAAAAAAAAACTTGTTGTCATGATCCCAGTGTTTCCCTGTGCTGGGCTTCCAGAGCACTGTTATTCAATAGGGGATTTCTCCATAAATCTAAAGTATTATCTCCTAGTAGCAGAAACTTTAAACACCAGAGTCACTTGCTTGAATTTCTTTGCCTACAAGAATCCTAAAGCAGAATAAGTAGATGCTTTTAAGTTACCTTTTCCCCTTTAACTGTATTTTAGATCAAGTTCTTAGAACTCCCACCACCTACATGAACACTGGGACCTGTGAGTGGGAGTAGGCATGAGGCAGAGAAGACCTCCTATTACAGTTCAATGAAAGGTCTTATCATCTCTGTCCTCTCTATCCCTTTCTCTTCCTTGACCCTTCTGCTTCCTTAACCCCCTCTTCTTTTTCTTTATTGGCTCTCTTCTCTGCATTTATTGTGACTGCATTAAGGTTAGCTGGGCGTGACCCACACACATCTGATTACTCACCCACCAATACTCAACCCAGAGTTACAAGTTTGGCTTCAGAGAATGTTGTGGGGCTGAAAGGACTGGTAACTACTACTAGAAACAGAGAAAACAGCTTTCCAGGTCATCAAAGGACAGCCGTGGAGCGAAGGGTATCAGTGAATTAAAATAAGCTGAGAAAAGTAAAGGCAAAGCATTAGGCAGAACCCAGAACACAGCATTGGCAGAACTGAGGAACAACGTCTGCCTTAGCTAAATCCAATGTTCCACTGGCTCTGTGGGGTCACAAAGTGGGGAGGAAAGAAGACGGCTCTCCCCACTCCCAAACTAGAAGTAGAATACTAGCATGTTAAAAAGAAACGTATTGACCTTTAATTGTGAATGATTAAACAAATTGTGGTACATCCATACAGTACGATAGTATTCAGTAATAAAAAGGAATGAGCTGATGTGTGCAATCACCTGGATTGTTCTCAAGAGTATTAAGTGAAAGAAGCCAGACTCAAAGGCTACATACTATATGATTCCACTTAAAAGACATTGTAGAAGGGGCAAAACTATAAAGGCAGAAAATAGATCATTGGCTGCCAAGGGCTGGGTAGAGGGCGATTGTAAGAGTCATGAGATAACTGTTTTTGTATGATGGAACTCTTTTTTTGTATCTTGATTGGGATGGTGGTTACACTACTTGTATGGATTTGTTAAAACTCAGAATTATAAATTAAAAAGGGTGAATTTTACTCCATGTAAATTATACCTAAAAAGAAATGTTTCAAATGCCATCAGATTTATGGATTTATTTCTACATAGTTACAGAGCATTATTTTTAAAGTCTAGCATTTAGCTTTCCCCTGGCACTGACCTTCTCTTACAAATCAATTATTCGATTCAAAGAATTAAAGAATTTGGGACTGTTTCATGGACTAGGATAGATTTCAGTCCCTCACATTATGTATGCTATAGACATGACGTTGGGACCCCCCCCCATAGTCTCACCACATCTGCCACCACCTTAATTTCGATTATTCCTTCACAAGATCTCTCATCAGGCTGGGCTAGTCACCATGCTCCCTCCCTGACGCTCAGAGCTTGTGCCTTTTTCCTGTAGTCTTCCTGTCCAGAAACACCTTCTTTTTCCCTTGCTTCTTCCTTGTCTCACTCCCATAATCAGTAAAAACCCATGAAATGAGCACTGTCCTACACACCAAGTGAACAAAGATTGAACTAGATATGAATCTTATCCCTAAAGACTTTACAGGCTAGCCCTGTAGATCACTAGGATTTATAACGATACCCTAAGTGTTATTTTGACAGAATTATTTGTGACTGTTCCTTTGGCTAATTTTGTGACATTGAATACCTATTACTTTGGTAATAAGAGGGAGAGACAGAGATGAAAGGACTAATAAGGGTTTTGGACTAGAGATTGTCAGACTTTTGGAAGTAACAGCTAGATATTAGGATGTCAAAATTCAGAAATAGTATCAGAAAAGATCTGGTAGGAGGAGATGTCTAGTGGAATCCCATTACAAATGGCAGACACATCTATTTTTTTTTTTAACATTTACAAAGGTATACTTTAATAAGCATAAAGTATATAAACATTTAGTTAAGCTTTTAGAGAAGCTGACCAAATTACATAAATTAGGAGAGACAAGTGTCCATCTAAATTTTCTATGTCATTGTTTTTTACACAGTATTTATTAAAGTTGTTCAACATATAATTTCTCCTTTTTCATTTTGGAATGCATTTATTGTAAAGGTAATTATTTTGTCTGATAACAAACAGCAGCCATAGTGATTACTTTGGACTTCGACGTTGGATATATTCTGTTTCTTCTTTTTTTTTTTTTTTTGTAAAGACAGAGTCTCACTTTATCGCTTTGGGTAGAGTGCCGTGGCGTCACACTGCTCACAGCAACCTCCAGCTCTTGGGCTCAAGCGATTCTCCTGCCTCAGCCTCCCTAGTAGCTGGGACTACAGGCGCCCGCCACAGCGCCGGGCTATTTTTTTGTTTTGCAGTTTGGCCGAGGCCGGGCTTGAACCCGCCACCTTCGGTATATGGGGCCGGCGCCCTACTCGCTGAGCCACAGGAGCCTCCCTATTCTGTTTCTTCTTGAGACACGTTTCCTTCTATATTTCTGAGGTAGTGTTTTTATTATTTCTGTAGTGTCTGGTGGACCCTGATACATCAGCAAATCTGGTGATTTACTTCCCTTAGAATGCTAGGAAATTGCAGAAGAGTGAGACGGTAGTCCTGCCGATCTCAAAGCTTCTGATACATTGGGTTTAGGATTGTCTCTTCTGTCAGGAAATTGTATTAATGGAGCATGCAGCTTGACTACCTGGACGACCCTGCTGGCAGATGCCATCTTGCTGCCCATCGTGACTCCCAAAAAGGGGCAGCTCGATTCCTGGATCTTTAATACAGAGTGTGGCTCCTTGTTGTGTCTCTCATTAAGTTTGGGACCAGCACTCAGTGTTTCCCCTTCTGTTTATTAGTGAAGGGCAGAGAGAGAGCCAGAAGAGCTGGGATTAAACACTGGCTCCTCCACTTCCTTTCTAGGTGACTTTGGAAAAGTCACTTCCCTCTCTGGCCTCACTTCTCTTCTGTCAATGGGGTAGTTGAGTTGCTGATCTCCAGGCCCATCTTTCACTACCATTCTAAGGGTCTCTGAGGTCAGTTTCACTTGCTTTGGCCTTGCAGGAAATGGGGGTTAGGGCCTCCCAAATCCTCACCTTAGGAGGATTTGTACTGGGGAGAGAGGTATCACCTGGAGCAGGGCACAGTGATGTTAGAGATAAGGGAAAAATTTCAGGCAGCTTGGAGCTGGGGCCAAGAGCAGGGAGAGACCAAAACTCACGCTCATCTGTGCTAAGAAATATTTTGGAGGGACATAAGGACAGAGTGGATATATGGAGATAACATGAGACAGCTTGGAAGTGTTGAGTCAAGAGGAGGCTGCTCCCAGAGGCAGCTCCTCTAGCACTGGTGCTCAACTTGTAGCCGCTCTGGCTTGTGTAGTATAGGGTCCACAGGAAGGGTTTTATTTGTGTCAGGACTGTAGACACCTTCTGGACAGTCCTAAATGAGAGCTAAGGCTTAATTCTGACTCTGATATCCTTAGAATCAAGCTGGCCCTACTTAAAATACTTAGTGTTTTTTTTTTTTTTTGAGACAGCCTCAAGCTGTCACCCTGGATAGAGTGCTGTGGCATCACAGCTCACAGCAACCTCCAACTCCTGGGCTCAAGCGAGTCTCTTGCCTCCGCCTCCCAAGTAGCTGGGACTACAGGTGCTCGCCACAACGCCTGGCCATTTTTTGGTTGCAGCCATCATTGTTTGGTGGGTCTGGGCCAGATTTGAACCCGCCAGCTCAGGAGTATGTGGCTGGTGCCTTAGCCCGTTGAGCCACAGGTGCCAAGCCCTTATTTAGTTTTTATTGACAGAGAAAAGAGATGATAAACTATTTTTAAATAACTTTGACATTAAGTAGCAAGTATCATGATAGAAAAATAAGAAAATTTACCCAAGCAAAAGGGAATGAAATTTAACTGCCCAGAGATAAAGAAACCTTTATGTTTTACTAAGTATGTTTCAGATTTTGGTGTATTATTCACATTTGTACAAAATGGAATTGTTTTATATATTTTGTAACCTGCTTGTTTCAATAAAGCTTATCAGATTTTAATAAAAACTGAACATAATTTCATTCTTACTTTGAATCTAGGATTTTATGGAAGACCTTGGGTTATGGAACAGAGAAAAGAACTCTTTAGAAGGTAATTTTTATTATTTGAAGGAAAGAGAATTTTGAACATTTAACATTTCCCTTTTGTTTGAAGAAATACAAATGGAATAGCCTGAGTAAAGTTTGTGGATTTCTCAGTTGCAGAAAGTTATTTTACTTCTGTCTTTTACTGCTACTTTGCCTAGGACACTGGTTTTCAAACTTTCTCTGGGAAGCTGAATAGGCTTTGGGCTTTGTTTGCCTTACCCAGAGCTGTCATGTTTTTCTTTAAGATTGTTTTAACTTTATTTTTTATTTGTTTCTTTGTTTGTTTTTGAGGTAGAGTCTCACTCTGTTGCCCTCAGTAGAGTGCTATGGCGTCACAGCTCATAGCAACCTCAAACTCTTGCCTCCCTAGTAGCTGGGACTACAGGCACCTGCCACAATGTCCAGCTATTTTTTGTTGCAGTTGCCATTGTTGTTCTAGCTGACCCGGGCTGGGTTAGAATCTGTCAGCCTCGGTGTATGCAGCTGGCGCCGTAACCACTGCGCTACAGGCGCTGAGCCAAGATTGTTTAATTTGTTAATATATGTAATATTTCATTTTTTAAAATTACAAAAAGGTTAAAAAGCACTATTCCAAAATATTATTAGCTTTGTATAAAATGGAGGTGCTCCATGAAGAGGAAAAAAATGAAGATCTACAATCTATAAATGCTGTCTGTTTATGTATGTGTAATTTTCTTTCCCCTTAAGGCTCCAGAAATGGGAATTAAATACATACTTGTATGCCCCAAAGGATGACTACAAACATAGGATGTTTTGGCGAGAGATGTATTCAGTGGAGGAAGCTGGTAATCTTTTTCTCTTTAATCTATAAACTCAGAACATGTGAAGAAAACAGCTATATTTTAAATACAGGAGTACATGAATTTTATTATTTCATTTTTACTAGGTATTGTCCTTATATCTGGTGACTACTTAAACTGTGTGGGTTAACTAAGATTAAAAGAGTAGCACTAACAAGGTCATGAACATAAGCGTGATTCATGGGCGTGTCAGTCTCATTGCACCTGTTCTGTGGTCATAGATAGTACTGCTTTCTTCTGCCAGTGGTCTATAAACAGGCTATTGAATATAGATGGTTAGGTGTAGAGCAATCAAGTGAGGCAGTGAAGCACCTACTTACCTTGATTGCAAATTTTAAGGGACTCCCCAAAAAGTCAATAATCAATCAAGATAAATACAAATGTATACAAATTTTTGATCTAAAATTAATGCAAAAAATCCATGATGAACAAAATATCACAATTTTAAGTAAAGATAAGATCAGTATTAACTGATTTTGCCTTTTGCTTTAGGCTTTAGTATGGTTTAGCCCTGTGCACTCTTACTGGTTTTTATCTTTATTTAAAATGAAGACCTTACCCTCATCTAGTGAAATGGAAAGCCATAATAGACTATCCTTATGATACATACTCTTAACGTTGAGTTAGTTACATAAAATTGATAAGTTAGTAGAATATCACAGAATCTCCTTGTAAATTTGGTAATATTTCTTTGGGGATTTGAATAAGTTGGAAAACATTTTTATTCTTAGAATTAAATAGTAAGTATACACATGTAGCTAACAAGATCACTTGGTTACAGAGCCCAGTCAAGGCTCTGAAGGCAGAAAGTTTCTTGAATTATAAAGAAGCAATTGAAAGTTATCACATCTCCATCTAGTGTTATTTACTACTGGATGTAATTTTAAGCGTGCCTTCAACTTAATTATTTTCTGATGGTGTTGGTAATGAAATTTAATGTGATCAGTAATCAAAATAGAGCCAAATTATTGACATGCCATTTAAAGTTTTTTCTTTTCCGTTTATTATTATGTTTTATTTTTTATTTTATTTTATTTATTTATTTATTTTTGAGACAGAGCCTCAAACTGTCACCCTAGATAGAGTGCTGTGGCATCACAGCTCATAGCAACCTCCAATTCCTGGGCTCAAGCAAGTCTCTTGCCTCCGCCTCCCAAGTAGCTGGGACTACAGGCGCCTGCCACAATGCCCGGCCATTTTTTGGTTGCAGCCATCATTGTTGTTTGGCTGGCCTAGGCTGGATTCGAACCTGCCAGCTCAGTGCCTTAGCCCGTTGAGCCACAGGCGCCAAGCCTATTTTTTAATTTTAATTTTAATTTTTTTTTTTAGAGACAGAGTCTCACTTTGTTGCCCTTGGTAGAGGGCCATGGCATCACAGCTCACAGCAACCTCCAATTCCTGGGCTCAAGCGAGTCTCCTACCTCCGCCTCCCAAGTAGCTGGGACCACAGGCACCCACCACAATGTCCAGCCATTTTTTGGTTGCAGCCGTCATTGTTGTTTGGTGGGCTCGGGCTGGATTCGAACCCGCCCGTTGAGCTACAAGCGCCAAGCCCTATTTTTTATTTTTTAAGAGACGAATCTCACTTTGTTGCTCTCGGTAGAGTGCTATGCGTCACAGCTCACAGCATCCTCCAGCTTTTGGGCTTGGGAGTTTGTCTTGCCTCAGCCTCCTGAGTAGCTGGAACTACAGACGCCTGTCAGCGCCCGGCTATTTTTTGTTGCAGTTTGGCTGGGGCCGGGTTCAAACCCACCACCCTTGGTAAATGGTGCTTACACCCTACTCGGTGAGCTACCCCATTAAAAGTTTTTTTTTTGGCCAAGTTTGAACCTGCCTCCTCTGGTATATGGGGCTGACGCCCTACTCCTTTGAGCCACAGGCACCCCCTACCATTAAAAGTTTTTTCAAAGCTATGTCCTGTGATATGTGCTAGAGTATTTAAATTTATTTAGGAAAATTGTGTAGTATATTTTAAAAGCTTAAAGTCTGTAATGAATGTTTTTCTTGAAGATGGAAAAGATGAAGGTATAGGATTGTTAAAACCACCACTTAGGGCGGCGGCCCCATATACCGAGAGTGTTGGGTTTGAACCCAGCTCTGGCCAAACTGCAACAAAAAAATAGCTAGGCGTTGTGGTGGACGCCTGTAGTCTTAGCTACTTGGGAGGCTGAGGCAGGAGACTCGCCTAAGCTCAAGAGCAGGAGGTTGCTGTGAACTATGATGGCACAGCACTCCACCAAGGGCTACAAAGTGAGACTCTATCTTTAAAAAAAAAAAGAACAGAAAAAAAACCCACCACTTGGGGGCGGCACCTGTGCCTCGTCTAGTAAGGCGCTGGCCCCATATACTGAAGGTGGCAGGTTTAAACCCAGCCTCAGCAGAACTGCAAAACAAAAAAATAGCCGGGTGTTGTGGTGGGTGCCTATAGTCCCAGCTACTCGGGAGGCTGAGGCAAGAGAATCGCCTAAGCCCAGGAGTTGGAGGTTGCTGTGAGCGGTGTGACGCCACGGCACTCTACCGAGGGTGATAAAGTGAGACTCTGTCTCTACAAAAAAAAAAAACCCACCACTTAACACTGGTTCCTAAGAAGACATTTTTCTCTCTTTAGAGTATAATGTCGTTGTGGGCGCATTTATTTAGTTAAGAATATCAGTTTAAAAGAAGCAGCAGTGTTTATCCCTTTTGAATACTAAAAGAAACAGACATGACTTAAGTTCAGTAAGAACTGACACAATTGAATGTTTTTGAGAGGTGGCCATGAGAGGAGGTGAATGCTTTATTATTTTTAATTTTTTTCTTTTTTCTTTTTTTTATTTTTTGAGACAGAGTCTCACTTGGTCACCCTTGGTAGAGTGCCATGGCATCATAGCTCACAGCAACCTCAAACTCTTGGATTCAAGTGATTCTCTTGCCTCCTGAGTGGCTGGGACTATAGATGCCTGCCACAATGCACGACTATTTTTTGAGATGGAGTCTTGCTCTGGCTCAGGCTGGTCTCGAACCTGTAAGTTCAGGCAAACTGTTCACCTCAGCTTTCCAAGAGCTAGGATTACAGGCATGAGCCCCTCTGCCTGGCCTTTTTTCTTTTTTTTTTTTCCCTAACTGCTCGATTATATAGGAAGGAGAATGCTTTATTGATTTTAGCTTGTTTCCCCAGAAGGTTAAGAAACTATTTGGAAATTAAAAAAGAAGGGCCTCTTATTTTCTGTTGATTCACATAAATCAAATGTGTGAAAACTATTTGTTCTTTTACCGTGACATTAAATCACTTCACGCTTGTGCCATTTTATATGACTTATTGATAAGTTGGACATGACAGTTTTGTAAAATTTAAGCAACTTAGTTTTTTCTTGGTAAGTTGGAAGAAATGACTTCTTCAGTAGGAAAGTGAAGGTTCTTTTAGTTTTCTGTGCTGCTTTCTAAAAACATGGACTCTGTTCTTCAGAGCAACTTATGACTCTCATCTCTGCTGCACGAGAATATGAGATTGAGTTCATTTATGCTATCTCACCTGGATTGGATATCACCTTTTCTAACCCCAAGGAAGTATCTACATTGAAACGTAAGCTGGACCAGGTAATTTCTTAACTTTCTTATCCTTTTTCCTGACTCAATACTTGAAACTAAAAGTTTTCTGAGTTGCTTTTTTTTGTCCTTTTTTTTTTTCTAATGGGATCTCACTATGTTGCCAGGCTGGTCTAAAACTCCTGGGCTCAAAAGATCTTGGCTCTGTGCCTATAGCTCAGTGAGTAGGGCACTGAGGGTGGCAGGTTTGAACCCAGCCTAGGCCTCCAAACAACAATGATAACTGCAACAAAAAAATAGCCTGGCAGTGTGGCGGGCACCTATAGTCCCAGCTACTTGGGAGGCTGAGGCAAGAGAATCACTTAAGCCCAAGAGTTTGAGGTTGCTATGAGCTATTATGCCAGAGTACTTTACAGTGTCAGAGTGAGATTCTGTCTCAAAAAACAATAACAAACAAAACCAGGACCTTGAATAATGAGAAGGAGTAAGCCATGCATTATGGGGAAGGGCATGCCAGACAGAGGAACAGCAAATGCAAAGGCACAGAGGTGAAATCATGATGTGTTTGGGAATAGCAAGAAGGACCTCACAACCATGCGTGTTTCAGATGTGTCTTGTTCTTCCCTAGTCTCAGTCTGTAGGGGAGCAAAACACTTAGGGTCTAGAATCCACATTTAGGAAGTTCATCTCACTCAGTCTTCCACTTTTTCTCCCCTTTGTTTCTTGTGTGTCTATGGGTTTTTTTTTTCCTCTACTAAAATTTAAGCTCTCCGAGGACAAGGATGATGTTCTGAGCTTTTGAGGGCTGTGACACAGCTGCTGGCACAGAATCCAGAGCAGGCAGGCAGAGCAGAAATAAAGGAACTGAGAGGGCTGGGGACTACCAAATCTAAAACTGTCCTCTCCTCCAAAAAACTGGCATAGTATTGAGGCTGTCCTGGGGGAGGACTATAGACTGAAACTCAGACTTTGCCATCCTTCCAAAGAGGAGCGGCTGAGGGACACAAATAGGCCTGAAGGGTGTGTGGGAGGTTTGTGTTTGGGTTTAAAGGAAAAGGGAATGGGGCAAGGGGTTGCAATGGGAATTTCCGACGGGGAATGGCTGACATCACCTGGAATTTCAGTTAGAATGAAAAATGGAGTCTCAGCACCTGTAGCTAAGTGGTTAGGGCACCAGCCACATACATCGGGGCTGGTGGGTTAGAACCTGGCCAGGGCCTGCTGAACAATGACGACAATAACAAAAAAATAGCTAGGTGTTGTGACAGGCACCTGTAGTCTCAGCACTTGGGAAGCTGAGGCAAGAGAATCACTTAAGCCCAAGAGTTTGAGCTTGGTATGAGCTGTGACACCATGATACTCCACCAAGGGCGGCATAGTGAGACTCAGTTTAAAAAAAAAAAAAAAGGAGCTTCTTATGGGGCAACTGTGGACATGGGGCTGGGGAGAGTTTGAGATCAGAGAGAAATGTTACAGGATGGTCCACAGGCAGGGGCCTAGCTGGCCTGGGTCAGAGAGTTGTGCAGGGGAAGGAAAAAGGATGAAGAATAAATGGGAATGACTACTGGGCAGCAAGGGAGATGTTTGAAAGGTAGTAGGGAAAGTGGGGTCCTAAAGGGAGTTTTGAAGGGACCAGGCCCCAGGTACTCCCGATGCCCACAGGAATTGAAGCATTTAGTTTCCTCATTCTCCCTCTTCCCCTAGTTGCCATCAGAAACTCAGGCATCAGTTCCCCCCAACCCCAGTGGCTTGTGGGGTAGGGGAAACTGAGCAGCCTCGGGGGGCAGCAGCTGGCGAGTGGGGAGGAATCTGTGTGCTCAGCAAACAGCAGCCTCAGTGCCCAGTGGCTGCCTCCTCCCTCATCAATCAGGCCCAGCCAAATGTCCTTGCATTCCCACCACCCCAAGGGGACTGGGGCCGGGCCAGGGTCCCCAGGGGAGTGAGATGGGGATGGGTGAAAGAGGTGGGGGTTGTGCCTGGCTTTCCATCCTTTGGCCTCTGTTCTCGTTTCTCCTGGAAGGTCTCAGTTCTTCATGTCATGGAATGACTCCATCCTGGTCCTTACCATCGTGGGGGCATCAGCTACAAATCACCTGTGGGGGGCTGTTGGGGGAGAAGGGGGGGAAAAGGATGAATCAGGGTTGTGGAGGAATCCACTCTGGTTCTCACGGGACCAGCCTAGGGCACAGTCAGCAGGGAGGCTGCTGGCATAGAAGCCTTGTCCCCCAGCTGGCCTCTCTGCCTCTGATGGATGCTTTGAACAGCAGACTGAGACCCTGACCCTCCAAAGGTCCTTTCCCTTTCCCCAACCCCCACCCTTCATGCCCTGCTTTCTATTAAGATCCAGAGGTCTTGCACCCCACTTACCCCAAAACTGCTGCTCCCCATTAGGAGCTGGAGCCTCTAGACCTTAGCCTCTGTCTCCCCCCTCAGCCCTTGCTCCCCTCAGGAACCCAGGCGTCCTGCCCACTCCCTTCACCATAACAACCATTCTTTAGGAGTTACTTAAGACTTTAATATCATTTCATTAAGTCAGCAAGTTCAGAGACGGTTGGGGGTACAAAGAGAATGGGGGTGGGCAAAAGAGGGCCAAGGTAGGGGGGAAGCAAGGGAAGACCCCCCCCAATGCCCCTCTCCGTGGAGATGGCTCTGAGAAATCAAATATTGACAGTGAGAGAAGAGAATTTATTAAATCCGGGACAGGGGCATGTGTGGGGAGCTGTGGGAATGGCCGGATGCCTGGGTTCTGAGCGTGATGAAGGTTCTGGGAGGAGGTAAAAGCCTGTGGCTGGGAGGAAGCAGCAAGGCAAAGGATCTTAAGGTTACAACTCTTCTGCCTCTTTCCTTTGGGATATACTCAATTTTGCCACCCTGTTTCTCAGCTGTCCCCTACAGTCTCTGGGGCAAGACCCCCATCACAGCTGTGGTTGGCCCCCCTTCATTCTTTCCTCCTACCTCCACCTCTGTTGATGAGCTTCAGCAGCATTTAATCGGATTGAGCAGTAATTAGCAAAGCTAGATGTTTGATTACCTATTTAGCATAATGCGGGGGGCTGGGATCCCTGGGCAAGCCACAGTTGGAATGGAGGAAGTCAGACAAGAAATGGGATCTATGGCAGCTCTGCTCCCTAAGGGAGCCAGGAACGGCCCATGAGGCTCCCCATCTCATACCTCAATTCCTTCGGGACTTTCCCCCAGGGGTCCTGACCAATCACATCACCTGTCCCTGCCACCCATGGCCTATCTGGTTAAAGGATCACTTAGATGTTGCATCTTAGCCTTGCTTGCTGTGCAGCTGGTTTGGGGGAGGGCAAGACTACTCTCTTTTCAATCCCTGCTCTCAGCAACAAGAGTCTGGCTGGGCAGGAGGCCACAAATCAAAAACCCACCTTATGGATAATTGGGAATAGGGGCAGGGGTAGGGTGGGGTGGGGTGGGAGGGCAAGGGCTGTCAGTTTTGGAAATAAAAATAGAGTAGGTAGGATGGTGAGGTCAGGGGTGGATCAAGGTGTAGGTTAAGCCACCCACCCTTCAAGAGTACCAGGTACTGCCACTTCTGGCAGTGCCAGATCGGCATAAAGAGACCTGTCAGGTGTGAACGCCAACCAGAAAAAGAGGAACTGAGGTGCCAGCTTCTCCTTTCTACATCCAGCAAGAAAATGCCATCAATTTAGCTCCTCATGGAAATGTAATCAGTGGGCTCTGCTGGCTTTGTCTTAATTAGGCACTATTGATGGAAGCAGGGAGGGTGCCTCCCCATCCCCCAACTCGGCTTTCTCCCTGTATCTTCCAGGTCTCCCTAAAGCCTCTACCCGCCCTAGGTACAGCTCAGTCTTCTAAGTGCCTTCTAGCGGCCCCAGCCCGCAGCGCCCCCTAGCACCGTCTGAGATCTGCCCCTCGTCTCACACCCCCGCCCCTCTCGCTTCCCAGGACGCAGCCTTTGTTCCTATGGGGAACGAAGCCCCTCCCCGGCCCGGTCACCTTCCCCAGGGAGTCCCCGCCTCCCGCCCCCAAACCTGAGAAGCTTTCCAAAGTCAATCCTCAGATTTCTAAAATTCCAGTTCCAGTCTTCCCTTCCTTCCCCCGCCCCGCACCGCCCGGCAAACCTAGACCCCAGTCCGCACTAAGAAGAGGGAACGAGCAGGAGGGCACGGGTGCTCCAGCCCCGGTTTTTCCCCCGGACCCAGCTGCAGCCACGGCTGCCTGGAAATCCTGGAGCGCCTTCTAGATCGCAATAAGCTTCGCAGGGGGATCACTGGGCGCCATCTGCTGGGCCTGCTCCAGTTGGAGCCCATAGACCCGGGAGCGAGGGTCAGGCGCTTGGGTTCGCCCTGCCTTTTCTATATCCTGCGGGATGGTGGCTCGTTGTCCAACCCCAGCTCTTATAACGCTGTTCTCATACCCGGCCTCCTGCAACCTCCAGCCCACCAGACGTAGACACTTTCTCTCAGCCCCCAAGCCCTCTTGCCCTCGGTCCCAGAGCGGGAGATCCGGGCGGGGTGGGGCCTAGGAGCAGGGATCCACAGCGCTTGCGCGGAGAAGCTGCGTCTGCCGGTAGTGCCCCGGCCACCTGCCCCTCCCGGCCTTGGGTTACCATGGCGACGCGTGCAGGCGCGGGGCTGAGAAGGCCAAGAGGGGCAACTTCTTAGCTGGAGTGGCCCATCGGTCGGCCTGGGGAGGAGAGGGTCGGCGTCGTGAGGTGTGTGTTGGGGCAGAAGCTAGGAGGGAAGAAAGACAGGGGAGAAGCAGGAAGCTGCAGGGAGAAGGGGGCGGTAGTGAGGGGACAGGAAGGGACAGTTGCAAGGGAGAAGAAGGGCCAGTTGTGGAGGGAGGAGGAGCAAGGGAGACTTGGGGGGGATGGGGAGAAGAGGGAGCAGTTGTGACCGTTGTGTGGGGAAGCGATTGTGAGAGGAAATTTGCCCACCTGTAACAGGTTTGAGGAGAGGGCCAGGCGCCTGCTTGGAAATACTGAGTAATAGCGGGAGCCCCAGGTTGGTAGAACCGCTCCTCCCGGGGTCTGCGGCGAGGTGAACCCCATGGTGAATGCACCTGAGGCAAGGAAGCGCAGCTCGATGCGTCTCAGGAGACTGAGTAGAAAGCCTTCTTGCTGTAGTTGGTTTTATTGATTTGTTGGCCTAACAGAACGTTTTTCCTTGGAGCAAAGTACAAATCCTTTAAGTTTGAAATTCATAACCTGTGATCACTGCCGGTGGCAGTCTGTGGGCATGTGGAAGGAGAGCCACAGGTGGCAGCGAGGCCATAGCTGCTGAATAAGGAGGGAATGCCTCCTGAGTCCGACTTTGTTCTTGGGATGCTGAGCACCTGCCAGAGAAGCCTGCTTGCTGCGATCCAACTTTTCTGAGAGAGGCGGCACCGCTGTGGTCTTCTTTCCGCCCCACGTCCCTTTTCTCCATTACACAATTCAAAATGTAGTGTTGAATGACTTTTGTCCTTCCTGTTTCCACTCTGTTCTCAGAGTATCTGGAGTCAAATCTGGTCTTCCTTTAGCCAACTATGCTGAGACTTCTCAGTACATAGAGAACAAGGTTCTTCCCTGTCCAGAATTAAAAGCTAAAGAGACCTGTAGCAAATACTGTTTTGTTTGTTTGTTTAAGGATGTTGCAGATTTTAGTGTGATCAGGAAGAACATTTGTCCATTTAACTTGGGAGGAAAGGTGCATAGGAAAGTCACCTTGGTTTGTTTGAATCAGCTTGACAAGTGACAAAGGGTTGGGGATGTGGGAAGAGTTTTCCTGTCCCTGGCCCTTCTCACTTACCCTTGGCCTTGTGGGGTACAGTGCTTGAGGGTATGGCCAACCACTCTTCAGCTAGGTGGATCTTTTCCTGATTATCTTATGTTCTTATACCCCTGGGCAGAGAGAGTTTTTTTTTGTTTTTTTTTTTTTTGAGACAGAGTCTCACTATGTGTCCCTCTATAGAGGGCTATGAGATTACAGCTCACAGCAACCTCAAACTCATGGGCTTAAGTGATCTTCTTGCCTCAGCCTCCCCTGTAGCTGGGAGTTGTTACCCCTGGAGGCCCAGGGCTGGGTTCAAACCTGTCAGCCCTGGTGTATGTGGCCAGCACCCTAGCCGCTGAGCTATGGGCGTCGAGCCCAGAGAGAGGCTCTTAAATCCTCATTAGTGGGTTCCTGTTGGACCATTTTCTTTAACTTCCACTTATTCCTAATGATTTGAAGGACTGACTTTGATTTTTAACCCAGGTCCTTTGTCGAAAGTGGGAAAGAACAGGGACTCTAAGGCCCCTATCAAGTACGAGTCTCTGTGGTTAATGGAGCAGAGTGTGGGTACTCCCATTAATGATTATTCTATTGGGGTCTCAGTCAATTTGTGAATTCAAAAGTTGCTTGTGTGTATCAGGGGGCTGGATTGGGGTCTGGTTGTGGACTCCCAGTTCCCATGCACCCACAGGTTTTGCCTACACGATGTCCAGCAAAGCTGAGAAGAAGCGGCGAGTGCCCCGAGGAGGCTCCCGAGTAGGCCGGGCAGGGCGAGCTCCTCAGCCTCCTCAGGCTGCACAGGTGGTGGAGAGTCCCTTGCCCACTACTGAGGCCCAGCTGGAGTCTGAGCCCCTCTACGAGGAGCCTGGTGGGTGCTTGCTGAGGAAGGGGACAATCAGAGGGGGTTGGGGGCAGAATGTTTGTATTTTAGGTGGGTCTTAGGGCTGGGAGCAGGCTCTATTGTTTCTGGGGAAAAAAGCAGGAGCTAAGCGATCCTCCAGCTGAGGAAGTTCAGCAGAATCTCAGAGCTACTGCTGGGTCCCTTTGTTGTGTCTTCTTCCTAGCTAGCCCTGTATTTGTTCTTTCTGTCCTAAAATTTCCCACCAGTGCTCCAGGAGTTCACTGGCCAATCCATTCTCTAGCCTCTTCCTTTCTTATTTCAAGGGTTCCTCATTTCTCCTACCCCACTGAAGAGGGTTTGATTTCTTTCTTTTTCCCATTTTCACCCTGGGTGGCAAAACAAATAATGTTTTTCTCCCATTAAGCCCATCACCATGGAGACTCAGCCTGCCTTGCCACCCTTTGAATCCTAAGCCCGGCTGATGCTTTTTTACCATCTGTTTAAGGCTCTTGTATCTCCGCCCTCATTTTGGCAGGGACTTGGTAGACTGCAGTGGTTCAGGTTCAGGATGACAGGAAAAGAAGACTAGATAGAGGGAGAGAAGAATTTAAAGAGGCTTTTCTGACTTTGATACAAAGGATTCCTTTCCTGTGGGTGAGCAGGAGCCAGTAGGGTTGGAAGGTTTTTGATAGCTGTTGCTTTCACTGGGCTTTCCCTTAGAGCACTGGCCAGTGTAGACAAGAATGTGAGCTAAGTGTAGTGGACCCCTCCCCCTTTACCTGGAGCTCCTTTCCACTGCTAGTAGCCTGTCAGGATGGAAAGAAATGGAATCCCCCTTTAATATTGAAGATGGAGAGATTAAGTGTAGATGTGGGAGAAAGGTCCAGGGACATAGGAAACTATGTCGTAGGCTCCAGGATCTTAGAAATGTACAAAATTTATTCTTCTGAGCTCTCAAGTGCACCATTAGAAGTGGTTTAAAATGGGGACTGACTCTCAGAAGCTGGGTACCAGGAGGAGTAGGGGAATGTAGGAGGGAAGGCAGTGACGTCCAGTTTGGAGAATTCTCCCCAGAGGTGGGAAGGAACTTTGAAATTAAAGCATTGGTGGCTTGGCACCCATAGCACAGTGGTTATGGTGCCAGCCACAGGAACTGAAGGTGGTAGGTTAGAACCCGGCCGTGGCCAGCTAACCAACAATGACAACTGCCACAAAAAATAGCTGGGTGTTGTGGCAGGCACCTGTAGTCCCAGCTACTTGGGAGGCTGAGGAGAGAGAATCGCTTAAGACCAAGAGTTGAAGGTTGCTGTGAGCAGTGACACCATGGCACTCTACCCAGGGTGACATAGTGAGACGCTGTCTCAAAAAAAAAAAAAAAAAGAAAGAAAGAAAGAAAGAAATTAAAGCATTGCCTTCAAACACTGAGGATTTCTGCCTGCCCCAGCTCTAAGCTTTCTTGTTGTTTGATATGGAACCTTCCTGTTGCCCTGTAACTTGGGCAGAAGTTCAAAAAGGACTTGGACCTCCGAGGCTGCCCTGAAACTAACATTAATCCCTGTAATCTTTGAAGTTGAGGAGGAGCTGAGGCCTCACCTTTGGGAGACACAGGAGGCCTAAAACACTTGGTAAAAGATGGTGGGCTTGACACAAACACCCTTTTGAGGTCTATATCAATATTCTTCTATAGTTAGGTGCTCTTTAATTCCCATGAAAAGAATTGAAGAATAATCATAATCAGATTCATGATCCCTTGTCTGTAATTTTCTAAAGCTCTTAAAATGGAAAGTTTTTCCCCAGAGTTGGGCATTTAAAGGTGGTAAAACCTAACCTAAACTAACAAAAAGGTATTAATAGTCTATTAAGGCACTTAGTACAAATATTCATGTTTTACTGAAGAAATATTTGTAATATGAAAAGTTTGACTAAGTACTGTTCTAGAGTCTGCTGGGAGTATTGGTGGGTTGTTTACATACCATATTATATTATACTATATTACAGTCCTAAATTCTGAAGTATAGTTGAGTTCAAGATTTTGAATAAAGAATTATAGACCTGCATTTCAAGTAAAACAGAAAAAATAGAGAACAACAATGTAATGATACTCAGGTACCTACCACCCAATTAAGAATAAATTACGTGGCCAGGCATGGTGGCTCATCCTGGTAATCCTAGTACTCTGGGAGGCCAAGGCAGGTGGATTACTTGTACTCAGGACTTTGACACCAGCCTGAGCAAGAGTGAGACCCCATTTCTACTAAAAATATAAGAATTAGTCAGGCACCTGTAGTCCCAGCTACTTGGAAGGCTGAGGCAAAAGGATCAGTTGAATCCAGGATTTTGAGGTTGCTGTGAGCTGTGATGACACCATGGCACTGAACCCCAGGGCGATGGAATGAGACTGTGTTTCAAGAGTAAGTAAACAGGCTTGGCGCCTGTGGCTCAATGGGCTGAGGTGCTAGCTACGTACACCTGAGCTGGTGGGTTCGAATCCAGCCTGGGCTCGCCAAACAACAATGATGGCTGCAACCAAAAAAAAAAAAATGTCCAGGCATTGTGGTGGGCACCTGTAGTCCCAGCTACTTGGGAGGTGGAGGCAAGAGACTCACTTGAGCCCAGGAATTGGAGGTTGCTGTGAGCTGTGTTGTTACAGTACTCTAGGGTGACAGCTTGAGGCTCTATCTCAAGGAAAAAAAAAAAAAGAGTAAGTAAACAAATAAATGAATTGTTTAACAGCCACAAGTGAATCCCTACAATTATATAAGCAAATCTCTTCCCCAAGAGAGAAATATTTGTAATATGAAAAGTTTGACCTCTCTTCTCCAGAGGTCATTGCTATCCTGAGTCGGTGCTTATTATTCTCAAGGTTACTTATTTATTTATTTATTTATTTATTTATTTATTTATTTATTTTTTGAGACAGAGCCTCAAGCTGTCACCCTAGATTGAGTGCTGTGGCATCACAGCTCACAGCAACCTCCAATTCTTAGGCTCAAGCGAGTCTCTTGCCTCCGCCTCCCAAGTAGCTGGGACTACAGGTGCCCGCCACAACGCCCGGCCATTTTTTGGCTGCAGCCGTCATTGTTGTTTGGCGGGCCTGGGCTGGATTCGAACCCGCCAGCTTAGGTGTACGTGGCTGGCGCCTTAGCCTGCTGAGCCACAGGCGCGAGCCTACTTATTTATTTTTATTTATTTTTTTTTTTTGGTTGCTGCAGTCATTCTGGGCTGGATGTGAACCCGCCAGCTCATGTGTACGTGGCTGGCACCTTAGCTCGTTGAGCCACAGGCGCCGAGCCCATTTTTATTTTTTTTTGAGACAGAGTTTTTCTCTCTCACTCTGGTGTAGTGCAGTGGCCTCATCATTGCATACTGCAATCTCAAACTCCTGGTCTCAAGCAATCCTCTTGCTTCAGACTTGCAAGTAGTTGGGACTACAGGCATGCATGGTGACATCTGGCTAATTTTTCTACTTTTATTTTTATTTATTTTTTTGAGACAGAGCCTCAAGCTGTCACCCTGAATAGAGTGCTATGGCATCACAGCTCACAGCAACCTCCAATTCCTGGGCTCAAGCGAGTCTCTTGCCTCTGCCTCCCAAGTCGCTGGGACTACAGGCGCCTGCCACA
>CAUYON010075233.1:0-11988 GCA_963573935.1 Arctocebus calabarensis | reverse complement strand
GGTTTCATATACAATCTGAAATATTTTCATCAAACTGGTTAACATAGCCTTCATGGCATTTTCTTAGTTACTGTGTTAAGACATTTATATTCTGCATTTAGTAAGTTTCACCTGTACCCTTCTAAGATGCACCGTAGGTGTGGTCCCACCAATTACCCTCCCTCCACCCATCCTCCCCACCCATGCCCCTTTCCTCATATTCTTGCACACCAAGGAATATTATGCAGCCTTAAAGAAAGATGGAGACTTTAACTCTTTCATGTTTACATGGATGGTGCTGGAACATATTATTCTTAGCAAAGTATCTCAAGAATGGAAGAAAAAAGTATCCAATGTACTCAGCCCTACTATGAAACTAATTTATAGCTTTCATATGAAGGCTATAACCCAATTATAGCACCATTCAATTTTTTACAGCTATAATGTATTATGTTACCCTGCTTCTGTAGGTTTTTCTTCATGAAGATTTCTCTGTTAGAGACATTGCTGGCCGTCTCCCTGATGAAGGTGTAACATAATTTCAGCACTTTCATAATTTACCATTTTATGGGATGAACTGATTTCTTTAGTTATTATAATAATGCTGCATCTATATACTTTACCCTAAAAAAATTCAAAGTAAACTATATACTGAAAATATATGAAGAGATGCCTGAAACCCTTTCTTAAGACTCTGGAGGCACAGAGTTGGAGAAATTATTTGAATCAAAGTGAAAAGACAGGCAGGGCACCCGGGCTCATACCCATAATCCTAGCACTCAGGGAAGCCAAGGCAGGAGGATTGCCTGAGCTCAGGAGTTGGAGACAAACCTGAGCAAAAGTGAGACATCCACGCCCACCCCCATCTCTACACAAAATAGAAAAACGAGCCAGGCCCACGCATGGTGGTACATTGCAGTTGTCCCAGCTACTTGGGAGGCTAGGCAAGAGGATGGCTTGAGCCCAGGAGTTTGAGGTTGCTGTGAGCTACGATGATGCCATGGCAACACTGAAGCCTGGGGCAGCAGAGGGAAGACACATCATTTCCTGGCTAAAAGTTGACTCATTTTAATAATATGAGAAGGAGGGACTCTACCTAACAAAGTCACATATTGTGACCTGGTTGTTTGTACCCTCACATTAACCTGAATTAAAATACATATATTATAGGCTCGGCGCCTGTGGCTCAACAGGCTAAGGCGCCAGCCACATACACCTGAGCTGGCGGGTTCGAATCCAGCCTGGACCCGCCAAACAACAATGACGGCTGCAACCAAAAACTGGCCGGGCGCTGTGGTGGGCGCCTGTAGTCCCAGCTACTTGGGAGGCGGAGGCAGGAGACTCGCTTGAGCCCAGGAATTGGAGGTTGCCATGAGCTGTGATGCCACCTCACTCTACAAAGGGTGACAGCTTGAGGCTCTGTCTCAAAAAAAAAAAAATACATACATGGGGAAACCATTATATGTATCTCGGTTTCCCCAAATACGTATAATATATGTACATTATATGTGTGTACATATATGTGTAACACACATAATAATGCCAGGAGGGATAATAATAATAATAATAATACAAGAAGGTTTATAGGTCATGGGACCCTCTTGTTAATGTTTTAATGGCATAAAGTGCTCTCAGGATTGCCCTTTCCCAAATGACCGAGGACTAAGCAGAGAAGGGCTCCTCTCTAATCCTGGTCCACAGACTTCAAAGAGGTCATCTCTGGCTTCTTTCTCTTTGCTTCTCAGCAAGCAGCCGTGCTGTGGATTTTTCAGTGTCTCAGGGGGAAGGACACCCACTTGATCACATTCATGTTCAGTGAATTTGGGGTTTCTTTCTTTCTTTCTGCTCCCTGTAGAACCCAGTAGCTATTAGCCCCCAATGAAAACCACGCAGCAGCAGACGCCACAAAGGTAAGACAGGAGGGCCCGCCACGTGCTAAAGATAGCACTGCTCCTGCCAGCTCCCAGCCCACCCTCATTTCGCCTTGATCCTTTGTAACACCGAGCCTTGATTTTCACTTGTGTGTTTCAGGATAAAAGGCTTTTAGGCCAAACTCAGCCAACCAACACTTCAGCACCCCGTACGTGCTTTCTGGGTGCCTCTAGCATAGCGCTTCTGCAACTCAGGACTGGTTTCCCCAGCTTTTTATACCTGTGACCAGCACACAGTCATCCTCAGTGAGTGTCACAGAAGAAGGGAGAGGGGAAGGAGGGGCGGCACCAGGGGACTGGATCTAGGCACACAGAATATGTGCTCTTCATTCATGGAATTTTTCAAATACACCTTTGTTCACTTGCTATATGTTGGATTTTTTTTCCACCTGAGGAAAGACCCTGAAATAGTGCCAGAGATCACGGACTGTGTTATCGATGTCAACAAAATAAGCACCAATTGTCACAATGACAAAGTGGGATTTAGGGCCTAAAACTCTTTATTCTCACCCTGATATTCTTATGTTTCGGGGCACATCTTCAGAATTATAGGACATGGTCCCGCCAATGTTTTTCAATTGCAAAAATTCAAAGATATGAATAAGTATAATGAGAAACAGTGTTTGCACAGTCTGGAAGGCTCTGTCCACAGCATACTTATGAACTACAAAGTGGAAAATAGAACCTTCCCAGTGGCAGATGCCCCCTTCATCAAATGGTGAAGGTTAACACCACCAGCAGTGAGAGCTGCTGACAGCACGTACTCTGATCTGGGGCACCAAGGAGGGCATGGGATACCCTGGCCAAAAACACGAAACCTAAATTTGATCATGAGAAAAATGCAGACACTCCCAAACTGAGGGACAGTTCACAAAATACCTGACGAGTATTTTTCAAAAGTGCCACGAGAAGCACAGATATAGTCCCAGATCGGAAGAGACAGGTGAGGAAAACCAAACACAATCTGTGATCCTGCATCAGAAAAAGAAAATGGGTAGAAAAATTGGGAAAAAATTGAATAAGTTCCGTAGATGAATGAACAGTATCAGATCACATTGATTTGCTGGTTTGCTCATGATGCCATGTATAAAGATTAAGTGTGATGTTAACACTTGGGGAAGCTGGGTAAAGAGTTAATTGGAATATTCTTTGTACTATTTTGCTACTTTTTTGTAGTCAGAAATTATTTCAAATGGACAGTCAAGCTTTTTTTAAGTAAACAATTTCTAAAGATCTAGATAATGGATTTCAGGGCATATCTGTGAGCATTTTGATGCATTTCTGAGGAAAGAAAAATTAAGATCACAAAGTTTCTGGCATTTATTTTAGATCAGTGAGTAACATGAGCATTTTGGCATTTTAATTACAGGGAGAAAGAGATACAAGGAGGTAAAGGGGCAGACAGCAAAAGCCTCGCTTGGTGCGTCTACACTGACAGAGCATTTCAAAGGGAACCAGCCTGCATCTTAGACCATGCCAAGGAGGCCATCGGCGTCCTTGTCACAGTCACGTCCGTGCCACCAGAATCAAAGGCAGGCTTTTCTCTGATTGGCTGGGTCAGGCTGCTAATTAGGTGAAGGTCACGGACTGGATTCGTTCTCAGGGCCTATGAGTGTCACTTTGTCCCTTGCCATTTTGCTGATCACAAGGGAGAGAGGTGTAAAAGCCTAACTGTATCAACACGAGGCTGGCTCCACTGTGGGAATAACTGGAACACTCACCGTCCCTAAGGTCACCTTTAAACATAATGGACACACTTGGATAGAATCATTGTCACCTAAATATGCTTCTAAAAATAACCAAGCCAAGAAAAGGACTATTATGATAAGGGTATTAGATTTGCTTCCTCCTCTAGAACTTATAATTAGGAGACCTAGAAGGGGGAGTCTGATTGGCTGCCAAGCAAGTCACAGACACCCAGAAATTCTGGAGAGCTGTGTCAGCTTTTTAGCAGAGACACAGGCTGGCTTTGAAGGCTGTGTTCTCTGATTTAATATCACTTAGGCAGACACCAAAGTACATTAAGTATGAGGCTACTTGCTTGCTGCTAACATTTAGATATCTTTCAGCTTTCACGATCCAAAAATTTATTAAGAGGGGACTTCTTTCCAAAAAATTGAAAAAAGTTTCCCTGAATCTCATGTGTTTACTCAGAGAGCTTCCCTGACGAACTTGGGACTCCAAAGTGGGTGGTGAACACACGTTGGAAAATTTCAATTTCAAATATCAACATGTTCAAGAACCAAAAGCAGCAAAGGAATGAGAATAGGTTTCAACATATGATTAATTTTGGAATCATGAACAAACAGTGGTTTGAAAACAAATTTACTCACCGGATGTAATAAGTAACAAAATGAGTGGGCTTCATTCACTCCCTTCCACCTTGAGTAAGGACAATTAAACAGACACCACTTGAGAAACTAGCCCCTTCAGATTCTTTAAACATGAGGATTTGTAAATACAAAAAGGCAGGGTCACAGGGGTAGTGCAGCCACCCCTTGCTTTTCCCACTGAGCTGTGGACTCACGGATCCTCCCCAGCATGACCTGACAAAGTGAGGATCAGAAACATAAGCAAATAAAACAAAGGATATATATTTTTTAAAGTCTCCCTTCTCCTGTTATCAATGTACTCACTAGATCTCAGGGGAATGAGCTCTTTCACTAGGTTGAAACTTATGAGAAGGTCCCCATGATAACAGAAACAAAACGAAAACTAGAAACACATTCTCCATCTAAAATTTGTGAAAACACATTCCATCTCTGCTGAGGGAAGCCAAGTACAGCTACAGAAAATCAATGCTGGAAAAACCAACGACCGTGGACTAGGAGAGAAGTGCAATCCCTCAAGACCCCAGAGCCATTGGGTTGTAAATATTCTTAAACCCAAGTTTATAAGACAAAGACGCCAGTTCATATTACACCAAAATCATCGTGTCATTTTCAGATGAAGCAATTCACATTTGACCGCAGCATCTTGAGCTATATTTCCCTAAGGGCAGACTTGAATAGAAAATTCCGTGTTCCTACTTACAGGCTTTTATTGTCCAGAAAATAGACTAATTTTACATTTCTATCTCTCAATTCCTTTATCAGCTATACCAAATACAAGGAGAAAATAGTCTGAGTTATATCCCTCTCTGGAAATATTTATAAAACTTTGTCTCACTGCACATACACATTTTGCAAGGACAGGTAGAAGAAAACATTACCTATAACAGATTGGTTCACAAAATAATATACAGCTATGTCCTACCTCTGGGAAAGGTATAGAATGTAACAGACCCAGTCTCTCTGCACCGTAGCCGGAACTCATAAGGGGAGATGTAGGACCACATCTGTTGTTTGGGAGGCAGAAAAGCAGTCTCCCATTCAGGGGCTAGACCCCTCTAACTAACTCACGTCATGCCTTTTTGGTCCCTTCTTATATCCAGGACTCATGAAGAATTTCTTTCACAGTATACTCAGCACATTTCCATACATTATCTCAATGAGAGCGGAGAGTATATGACCATTTTACAGAAGAGGAAGCTGAGATTCAGAGGCCAATGTGACCACAGTGACATAAGTAAGAGTGAAATCCCTGTTTCTAAAAAAAAAATAAAAATAAAAAATAAAAAAATTATCTGGGCCCAGTCATGGTGGCCCATTCAGTAGTCCCAGCTACTTGGGAGGCTGAGGCAGAAGGATCACTTTAGCCCAGGAGTTGGAGGTTGCAGCCTCCACCTCAGTCTCCCATGAGAGTGTTCACACCACCTCAGTTCCCTCATAACCACAGGCACATGTTAACTTCTCAATATTCTCAGTGCCCACGTGTGCTGGCACCCCAAGTCCCTTCTCTTTGCCTCTCAAATCCACAAATTGAATGTCTGCCCAAACAGCCCCTAGTAATCATACTAAACTGAATGCAAAGTGTCTTTTTCTTCCTTCTCTGTGTTTTTTGAAACAAGAGTCTCCCTCTGCCACCCCACGTAGAGAGAAATGGCATTTTCGTAGCTCACTGCAACCTCCAACTCCTGAGCTAAAGTGATCCTTCTGCCTCAGCCTCCCAAGTAGCTGGGACTACTGGAATGGGCCACCATGCCTGGGTCCAGATAATTTTTCTATTTTTTTAGAAACAGGGATTTCACTCTTGCTCAGGCTGGTCTCAAACTCCTGGCCTCAACAATCCTCCCACCTTAGATCCTCCCTCCCAGAGTGCTAGGAGTACACCACTTCCAATACTAAGTTTTCACCTTAATGTTACAATGGGCTAGTCGGTGATTCATTTTTATTTTATGGGAAGTGATTCATTTTTATTTTATGGGAAGTTTATTCTCCAATAAACACTTAAAATATTGTTGGTTTTTATTTTACATTTTTTAATTTCAGATCAAAATGAGAGTATTTACGATTGTGTTACATAGTTTGCTTTTGTAAGGTAAAAGTTCAAGTTGTGGTTGTGACCTTCACCCAGAAAGAGTGCCATATACCCACCCATGCAATGAACCTGTGGGATGGAAACTTACCCAACTGCTTTTCTCTTTCCCCCTCATTTGAATTTAATTGAGTTTTTCTCTCATGTGAGCACATAGATGTCAATATGCAATTAAGTACTGAGTATATGTGATGTTTGTTTTTCCATTCTTATGACACTTTGCTTATGAGAATCTTCTCCAAATTAGTCCAGGTTATTACAAAAGATACAGAATCTCCATCTTTTTCTATAGCTGAGTAGTATTCAATACTAAACATACATTGAAGGGCACTTGAGTTGTTTCCACATCTTTGGGATTGTGAACTGTGCTGCTACAAACATTCAAATGAAAATGCCCTTATGGTACAATGTCTTTTGGGGGTGGGGTGGGGGTAGATACATAGCAATAGAATTGCAGGATCAAATGGCAGGTGTATTTTTAGTTCTTTGAGGATTCTGCATACATCTTTCAATAGAGGCTACATTAGTTTGTACTAACAATGAATGAGTGTTCCCTTCTTTCTGCACCCACACCAACATCTGCATCTTTGGGACCTTATAATGTGGGCCGTTCTTACTGGTGAAAGACGATATCTCATCATGGTCTTTATTTGATTTCTCTGATGATTAGGAACAATGAACATTTCTTGATGTGTTCATTGGCCATTCATCTGTCCTCATAAGAAAAGTTTCTGTTCATGTCTCTTGCCCAGTTTTAGGAGGGTTGTTTGCTCTATTTTTATTAGTTTCCTTGCGTTCTTTATAGATTTTGGTTACTAGCACTTTGTCAGATTCATAGCATGGAAATATCTTCTCCCATTCTGAAGGTTGTCTCTTTGCTTTATTGATGGTGTTCTCGGCCGTGCAGAAACTTTTTTAACGTGATTAGGTCCCATTTATTTATTCTTGTGGTTTCTGCACTTGCCAATGAGGACTTCTTCATAAATTCTTTCCCTAGGCTAATACCATTAAGAGTTTTTCCCACACTTTCTTCAAGAATTTTTATAGTTCCATTCCTTAGATTTAAATCTTTTATCCATCCTTCATGAGTTAATTTTTGTAAGTAATGAGAGCTCTAAGTCAAGTTTCAGTCTTTTACATTTGACTAACTAGTTCCCCCAGCGCCATTTATTGAATAGGGATTTTCCCCCTATTCCCCGCAGTGTATTTTTTTGTTAGCTTTGTCAAAGATCCAATAGCAATATAAGGCTGGTTTCACCTCTAAATTTTCTATTCTATTCTGTTAATACCCTTTGCAGTAGCATCAAAGAAAATGAAATACCTTGAAATATATTTAACAAAGGATGTGAAGGATCTCTACAGAAAGAACCTATAACACCCTGAGAAATAAAATAGCAAAGGATGTTAACAGATGAAAAAATATACCACACTCATGGCTAGGAAGAATCAACATTGTTAAAATGTCTATACCACCCCAAGCCATCTACAGATTTAATGCAATTCACATGTTAAAATTCCAATGTTATACTTCAAAGATCTTGAAAAAATAATTCCACATTTTATGTGGAACCAGAAAAAAAACAAAAAACAAATAGCCAACACAATTCTATGAAATAAGAACAAACCTGGAGGCATCACTTTACCAAATTTCAGAGTATTCTATAGACTATGGTGATCAAAAACAGCACAATACTGGCTTTAAAGAGAGAAGTGATTTTTAAACTTTATTTTTAACAATAAAGATCAACTAGCTAAAAGCTTATATACAGACACAACACAAGGTCTGACAACTAAATTTATGAACTTGCTACCATGTGCTGATATTGGCAGCACTGTACAAACAACCCAGTAATGTTTCATAACCTTGGCATATCAACGTCTCACAGCTGTGTTCATGTCAACATGCAGCAACATCTTGCTGAGTGGTGTTCGTTATTGTTATTGCATGTTATTGTGTGCTGTCAGGGGAATGTTGGAGCCTAAATTAGAGAAATGAACAAACATTCATAAACTTCATGTTAAACCTGGCAAGAGTGGAAGTGAAATCAGACAAGTTAATCTAAGTTTACAGGGATAGTGCCATAAAGAAAATGGCAGGTTACAAATGTTTTAAACGTTTCTCAGGGGAGAGAAAGTGTCACTGATGAAGAGAGGTCAGGGGGGCTGGGAATGAGCAGAAATGACAAAAACATTGCAAAAATTTATCAACTTGTTTATAGAAATATTTGTCTGACTGTGAGAAGCATAGCAGATCAAGTAAACATTGATGGAGAAATAGGAAAATCTTAACTGACAATTTTGGCATGAGAAAGGTGTGGCTCTTGCATCATGACAGTGCAACAGCTCACAGGACACTGAGAGGAAGTTTTTAGCCAGTATACAAATAACTGTACTGAAGCACTTTCCTTATTCAACTTGACCTGGCCCCCAGTGACATTTTTTGTCACCCAAACATAAAGGAAATATCGAAAGGAAAACTTTTTGATGACATTCAGGACATCAAGGATAATATAAGGATAGTGGTCATTCCAGAAAGAGTTCCAAAATTGCTTTAAAGGGTTCACTAGGGCTGGCACTGGTGCACAGCTTCACAAGAGAAGTACTTCAAAAGTGATTGTAGTGATATTTTTCGCAATGAGGTATGTCGTACTTCTAGGACAAGTTTGCAAACTTCATTGTCTTACTAATAGCTACACATAAACTTTGAGAAAACTGGCTAAGCACTGGGACTACAGACTTAATTTGTAATCTGAGTGGATAAACTCCATAATATTTAAATATGCTGGGAGCCGCCACGGTACAAATGACACCCTGCAGCTGGTGCAGAGATGGCTCATAGGCAGGGATTCCTCCCTGCTGGGGTGGCTCCCACTCTTGGCAGATGCTTTGATAACATAGATCCTAAACCCCTCCCCTCATCTTTCCTGACCTACATGCACCCCCAGGCTGGCTCAGACTTCCAGGACAAGCTCCTGAGAATCCATAGCCTTACAAAGATCCGCAGGTGAATCTGATGGCTGCCCTCTCCCAAAAGGGAGAGCCAGAGGAGAAGAAATCACCTCCCCTCCTTTTCTGAATGGTCTGCAGCTCCCCCTCCCAAACACATACCCCTGTGACCATGATGGGAGATGCTGGTGGGAGCAACAAGAAACCAGAATGGCATAATGACTACTTTAAACTGAAAACATCTGGACACACAGCCACTGAGAAAGAAGCCTTCTCTGAACTTCTGTTGCTCAGCACAGCACCAGTCAGGGAGAAAGAAGAATAATCCTCAGCACCTCCAGGTGAGACTTTAGCTGCCATGAATACCCTTTCAGGGAGCTTCAAAAGGAAAAGAGAATGACCATCATCACCTGGGCTGAGAAGTCCTGTATACAACCCTTGTCAGAACCTCGCAGACTTCCCGATGCTGATTAGGGATCCTTAATATTTGAAGAGCTGTTCATGGAGTGCCCCTGCGTGCTTGGAGGAAGCAAAAAGAAAATCTCTCCCTCCACTCATCTCAGGTTCCCCAACTGGGGCCCGGTGAATTAGATGGCCCAAAGGCAGGTGAACAAGACAGAAACAAATACAAGTTTATTAGCATGTGCATTGGACACATTGGCATATTTAGAGCTGAGGAACTCAAAAGGGTGCTGAGTGCCTCGGCTTCTATCTCATCTTGTTAAAGAAAAATGGATTTGGGTTTCTGTCTGTAGAGACAAATCGAATGCAGGAAGTAAAAGTCTCAGTCTTTTCCCTTCTGTATTTATATTAATGGGAGAAAAACATTTGGAAGAAGTCGTTCTTTGGACTGTGACTCTTGTGGATCTGGTTCTGAGCGCTCACTGGTGATAAGATTCTTTCCCTCCCAGGGAGAGTTACCCTGGTCCTGTTTTTTCATTTTGTGTCCTGAGAGTTCAGCCTGGCTTTCTGCCTACTGAGACACACAGGTCATTGGTCCTGTATCCACTGGTTTTCAATGTCCTTTACCTCAAAATAATCCATATGCCAAAGAAGCATATTTTAGGGTGGCATGTCTAATACCCCTCAATGTGTCATCAACTTTCCCCTGTTAAATTGTCTGTTGTTGATTAATTCACAGGGCCTGAGCTCTCAGAATTGTTAGTAAAAGAATAGTTTTCTTCCAACATTTCTAAGCCGTTGAGCCAATTATGCTACTCACTTCTAGGATTCCTGTCATGAGAGAAGAAGAAATCCTAATTTGTTTATACCATTACTGGTTGGGTTTTCTGCAGCATAAACCCAAATTAGAGCTGATTAATCCACCCAGCTCATTCTTTCGAGCCAAGATGGGGTCACTGGGGGCTGTCTCTTCCCCTGGGGCTCTGGCTGGGATAGGTATCTGAGCAGGAACTCCAAGAAAATAGCATGACATGGTTGGTCAGAGCAATAGCAGGACCCCAAATGTAACATGTAACAGGAAGAGTCATGGTTCTGATTCTTGGACCCCAGAAGAATCACAAAGCAAAGTGTAGCAATATCCAATCACATCAATATTTAATCAACCTCTGCCTATCCTTCTCCAAAAACCAACGCACATCACCTTCTCACACGTCGTCCTTGAACAAGTCATGGCAATTCTAGACTAATCTGGTAAGATGAACAAGAAAGGTTTTCAAATGCTGCTATAAGTTTCAAAAACTCCTCTATCCAGGGCAGCACCTGTGGCGAAGGGAGTACCAGCCCCATATATTAGAGGTGGCAGATTCAAACCTGGCCCTGGCCAAAAAAAAGAAACAAAAACTCCTTTATCTAATTATTCCTATTATGAAAAAATAAATGGTCACATGTGGAAACAAAGCTTGCATGTTTTCATAATTAAATGATAGTCTTTTCCCCAAAGTTCCCTATGTGTTGGAGGGAGCTTAGAGATGATACAATGGATAGAGAATCAGAGGGAATGCTTGGGCTGACTGTACGTTTCTTCCAGTGTCCAGCAGGAGAGGAGGAGGCAAGGGGTGGGAGAGAGCTAAGTTTTCAGCAAGTGGGCTGAAAATGCAGGATAAAAGGATGGAAAAGGATGTGCCCACACCCAGACCTATGTCTGCGTGGGACAGGCACATAAATATCAAGAAACTAAACAGGAACTTGAACTACAATACTCAAATCTTTAAATTAAAGATTTGGCAATTGGCAAAACTCTAAAAGGATATTTTCACATTTTTAAAAGCTGTGTAGAAACTACTGAATCTCGATATCTTCATCTACAAAATAAAAGGATGGGAACAAGTGGGCCTTAAGATTCTCTCAGCTCTGACATCTTATAGTTCAATGATTCTGGCCATAGCTTTTCAAGTTAAATCTGTATCTCTGCTTCTAGCCTGCCTCTGGTCTGAAAAAGAAAGCATATGAGTTGGAAAATAAATTCTCATATTATCTCCCAGCAGAATAGCCAGCACATTTACTTCTAGCCCATTTATTGAGCGTCATGAATCAACAAGCCCAGCAATTTATTCTGCAGATTTTTTAAAGCACTCACTATGGGGCGGCTCCTGTGGCTCAGCGAGCAGGGCACCGGCCCCATATACCGAAGGTGGCGGGTTCAAGCCCGGCCTCGGCCGAACTGCAAAACAAAAAAATAGCCGGGCGCTGTGGCAGGCACCTGTAGTCCCAGCTACTAGGGAGGCTGAGGCAAGAGAATCGCTTAAGCCCAAGA
>CAUYON010075232.1:0-10960 GCA_963573935.1 Arctocebus calabarensis | reverse complement strand
TTTCTTACTAGAGAGAATCTTAAGGCACTTGAAATAAACAAGGGTGTTTTGCAACACAGGCATTTCTGGGTTTTTTTTTTGTTGTTGTTGATTTTTGTTGTTTGTTTTTATTTTATTTCGTTGCTTATTTTTTATTTTTCTCTTATTTATTTATTTATTTATGTTTGAGACACAGTCCCACCCTATGCCCCTGAGCAGAGTGCAGTGGGCGTGGTAGCTCACTGCAACCTCAGACTGGGCTGTGGGCCTCCCACTGCCTCAGCCTCCCTAGGCCACTGGGATTCCAGGCGCCCGGCTGGGTTTTTCCATTTGTTTCATGAGTCAGGGTCTTACTCTCTCTCAGGCGAGTCTCGAACTCCCAAGCTCAAGCAATTCTCCCTCCTCAGCCTCCTACAGTGCTGGAATTACAGGCTTGAGCCACGGTGCCCGGTAGCAACACAGGCATTTCTGACATGTGAGTTGCACATACATTCCCCCAAACCATTATTTCTCTTTGAACTAGTCACCTTAGGATTCCATGCACTTATTCCGCAATGATGCCATTGCTCAAACTGGCAGCATATCTCCTCTTCTGAAACTGTCCCCCAAGCTGATTGGCAAATCACATGGGAAAACTTGTCATAAAGTAATGCACAGTCTCCCCCCCCCACACACCCTTTTTGTCCAAATCTGGTATTGCACACTTGGGTCACCTCCATCTAACTTTATCTATCGAAATGGACTCCAAGCAACTTTTTTCTGAAAATCAAATTCGTTTTCAAAAGATGAATATTTACCAGCCATCATCAATAAAAGTCTAAGGAAAATGCCATAGGCCATGAAAGCACTTCCTAAAATAAAGTTCCATGAATTTTTTAAGTGGCAATAGTATTTGAGTAGTATAGAAAGTCCCAAAGAGACTTTTTTGTAGCAAATAATACTTGTTCAGATGTACAAGTTCTGATAATTTGGTTAAAAAGAGTCTTGTTTGGTCTGGGAAAGAACATAAGTTGGTTTAAAAAGAGTGTCTCATTTGATCTGGGATAGGAGATAAATGGGTCCCAGCTCTGCCAGTAAACACGGACAAAATCCTTAGCATCTCTAAATTTCTGATTCTTCACATTTAAAATGAAGGGTATAGGTAAAGTGATCTCTAAGGACTCTTTTAGCTTCAATACAGTATGATTCATTCATCAAACATTTATTGGGCAACCACTGCAAGTGTGAGACACTGTTTTATAAAATGTAATACAAAAACCCCATCCTGAAAGATTTCAAATCTAGCCAGGCATATGGATAATATATAGTTTTTATATCATCAATATTATTATATGATATACTCATATATAATATAACAATATTTTTGCCAAATAAACTGACTACTGACTACTATCACAAGAGATTTTTCTTTTCTCCCTGGGGAAAAGGCTAGACTCTTTTCCCCACCCAGACTCTCTTGTAATTAATTAGGTGCAACCAACTAACTGGCTAATCAGATGTGGGCAGAAGTGGCAAATGCCACTTCTAGACCTGATCCACGAAACCCTCTTGTGAGTCTTTTCTATTTACTTTCTGAATAGAAAGAAGTCCACACTACCAGAAGAATACAGTCTCAAGGTAGACAGAGTCTAGGTCCCTGAATGACTGTATGGAACATAGGACTCCCCATATATCCTGCTAACCTGCAGTGATGTGAGAGAGAAAATAGCATTTATTGTGTTAATGCATTCCAAATTGAGAGTTGGTACAATAGTTAGTCCTGACTAAGATATTTGCCTTATAAAGGAAGAGGCCTCAAGTCCTCAGATGAGAGAAGTGAAGGTACCTTCAAGTGGGCAAAAGGCTAAAACAGCATGGAGGTGGGAGAGGAAGCAAGTATCAAAGGAAGAAGGTAACATAGAAAGAGAGAGACAGCAAAGAACAGACATCGGCATAATTATTAGAGTAGTTAATTGCCTACCCACAAGATGTCTTTTTAAAAAATTACTTAAAATGTGGGCTAATCAGGACTTTTAGAAAAAGTGGAGAGGTAATGAACAAATGATCATTATTTTATTACTCTAACACTTATAAAACAAAAGAAATTCTTTTGAAAATCATGTAGTCAAAAAGAAGGCTGGGTAACTGGTAAGAATGTTATCTGAAGTGATGACTCTAAAATGTGATTACTTACTATATTGCAATTCAGAATTGGGTGTGAAGTTTCCTAGAGATTTAAAATGCCATTTTAAGGTAAGATTATGCTAATAGCACTAAAGATAAAATCTAAGTGAATGTTTAAATTCATCTAAAAGCCTATGTTTTTGGCTATTTTTAGCTCAAAGGAAGGAAAATAAAACTAAATTCAAATTGGAATTATATTGTATTATATAGATTAATTGCCCCCCAAAGATGTTCATATGCTAAACCCAGAAACTTGTGAATATTACCTTACATGACTATGGGGGTTTTGAAAATGGGATTGAGTCAAAAATCTTCAGATAAGAAGATCATGCTGTTTTATCTGGGTGAACCAGTGTAACAACCAGTTTCCCTTACAGGGGGTAGAAGAACAGGAGAGAGAGTCAGAGCAGGAGCTGGGACTATCGAAGCAGAGCTCAGAGTGATATGTATGTGTAAGAGGTCTTCACAAATTCCTGGAAAATGTGTATTATGAAAAACATGCATGGATTTAAAATTGTTTACACCAAAATAAACTCATACTAACTTGCTACAACATGTCTGAACAGGATCTAGTTTGAGACACTAAGCAGGATAAGATATCAATTTGAAAAGAATCTTTATTTGAAAAAAGAACCCTTATTTGAGCAATACAAATGCTGCTAAAATTGAAGAAAGAACAAATATCAAATTCATGACAAAACTTGGGTAGAAAAATAATGAAGTCTTTGATGCTTTATGGAATATCTCTCAATGTAGACTAGTCCGAGGCTTTCTGGTGATGAGAAGGAGGCTGTGCATTTTTGCGAGTGTCCCCTGAAGCGATGTTGTGGTCTTCTCAGTGCATCACATCAGGGAGTTCACGTTGTTAATATGACTTATTCCTAATGATGTTAACATTGAACACTCAGTGAAGATCATATCTCTTTACTTGAAAATTAGTACTTTGTGATTAGATGTGTCTTTTGGGAAGAAGATACTTTGAGACTACACAAGTATGCTGTTTCTTCTCAAATTTTCACTGAGTAGTTGTATGTTAATCTTTACTGTGATATTTGCCCAATGGCAATTTTCTGCAATGATATCTTTAAATTCTTAAACAATCCTTTTGACACAGAATATTAACATATTCAGTGAGGCATTCTTTAAGAACAAAAGTCTACAACTCAATAATAAAAAGATAAATAATTCACTTGAAATAGGAAAGGACATTTCTTCAAAGAAGATATACAAGTGAAAAAAAAGATATGGATTTAACATCATTAACCACTAGGGAAATTCAAATCAAAGCCATGATGAGATATCATTTCACACCAACTAGAATGGCAATAGTCAAAAGGATTGGCAATAGCAAATGCTGGCAAGAAGACAAACTGTAAGCCCCATATATGGCTGATGGGAATGTAAAATGGTGTAGTTGCTTTGGAAAAAGATTCTGACAGTTTCTCGATATAGTTGCTATATCACCAAGTCATTCTACTTCTAGGGACACCGAGTCAAAATGGAAAGATGTGGCCGCACAAAAACTTGTGATACAAATGTGAATAGCAGTATTGTTCTTAATAGCTAAAAAATGACAATGGCCCAAATGTCCATCAGCTGATGAATGAATAAATTAAATATGCTATATTCATACAATGAAATATTATTTATCTGTAAATTTAAATGTAGTAGTGATACATGTTACAACATCGATGAACCTGGAAAATGTTATGCTAAGAGAAAGAAGCTAATCACCTAAAGACCACATATCATATAGTTCTATTTCTATAAAATGACAAATATATAAAGATTAGTAATTGCCTAGAGTTGTAAGGGAATATGAAGTTGGAAGGCAAGAAATGACTGCTAATGAGCATGGGTTTATTTGGGTGATGGTGTAAATGTTCAGAAATTGATTCCGGCAATGGTTGTACAACTTTGTGAGGAAACTAACAATGAATTATACATTATAAATGTGTAAATTCTGTGTATGTGAAATATGTTTCAATAAAACCATTTTAAGAAAAAATAACAATGGTGAAGTAAAGACATTTTCTGATTTAAAAAAGCCTGGGAGAATTTATTCACAGAAAATTGCACTACAAAATGATATAGGAATTTTTTCAGATTGATAGTCAATTATACTGTATGAAAACCTGAATCTTTAGAATGAAATGAATAACATCAGAAATAGAAGTATTTATGTAAATATACATGATGATTTTTATTTTCTTTAAAATATTAACTTTTCAAACCAAAAATGTTAACATTATCTTATGAGATTTGTTATATAACAATATTTTAGGTTGTAGCTAGTGCAATAAAACAGGAATAAGAAATTAAAGATATGAGGATTCTAAAGCTTGTTTGAATGAAAAGTGGAGAAGAATTAGAATTAATAATGAATTTAGTAAAGTCACTCTATAAAAATTAATTATGGTGCTTGCTTCAGCAGCAAATATACTAAAGATCAATTATGTTATATTTCAGCAATGGACAATTACAAATTAAAGTTTAACAAACATTTTGCTTAATAATTGTGCCAATCAGATCCTCTGGGAAGTAGACACAGGGACAGATTTAGGAGTGCAAAAGATTTATTGGAGTGAAATATCTATGGAAGATAAAAGAATGAGGAAGCATAATTTGGCAGGGAAACTCAGATTATGATGCTAACCTCACAAAGTCTTAGCTAACTCAGTGGGGAGTTGCTCTGAAGCAAAAGTATCTGTTTTAGGAATCCCATATTGGGCATCAATGCTAGACTCTCTTACTTTACTGCAGACAGTGATCATCTGAGGGCTGCCCAAGAATATCTTGGCTTCACCTCAAAAGATGAAGCACAGCCTGAATATGCTAATAGCAGAAGGTTATCAGCTAATAGAACTTACTTCAACTTAAGAGCAAAGTTTTCTCTCTCTCTCTCTTTCTTTCTAAAGTGAGATCCAAGTGGTACAGCTCCATGAGCCATAAATAATAAAACATAATTAGAGAATAGATGTAATGAAAAGTGTGTAATACCTATATACATAAAACAACACAGTAACATTAAGAGAAACTAATGACAACTTACATAAATGGAAGGACATACCATGTTCATGGATTGGAAGGCTCAATGTTGTAATGCTGTCAACTTGAATCACTAATATTATAGATTTAAGACATTCCATTAAGTATTTTTTTATGGAAATTGACAAATTGAGTGTAATGTTCTATAAAAATTCAAAAAACCACCAAGACATTTCTGAAAACCAAAGTCAGGGGGCTTATACTACCAATAATTAAAAGATAGGTGTTGACACTATCTTCTGAACAAATGACCAATGGAATAGCATAGTAAATCTATTATTTTATGTACCTAATTTATAACAAATTGCTGCTGAAAATAGAGGGAAAATTGTCTTTTGATAAATAATAGTAGTCAAATTGGATATCCATAAGGAAAAAAAGTAAACTTTTATCCCTATCAAACAATATATAAAAATTCCAGATGGATTATAGTTGTAAATAAAAAGTGTAAAACAAGGCTTCTAGAAGATAACATAAAACAGTATCTTAAAACATAACATAAAATAACATAAAATAGTACTTTGGAGCAGGCAAATATTTCTTAGAAGTACTAAGGAAAAAAAGATTGCTAAATTGAAATATATAAAAATTAAGAACTCTGTGCATCATATGACACCATTAAAAGCATGAAAAAACAATTCATGGAGTAGGAAAACATATTTGTAATACATACAGCCAACCAAGTTCTCTTTAGCTATATTTTAGGAAGATTTCCTGCAAGTTAATAAGACAAAGACAGACAATTGAATAACAAAATGGCAGACTTGAATGGGTACTTTATAAAGGAGCATCTCCACATGCCCAGTAGGCATATGAAAATGTGGTGATATTAACCATATATTTTTATTTCCTGTATTCTGATGCTTTGATATCTTGGGTCTTTATTGACCCTGGAGGGATTGTTCCTCCTAGGATTAGCTAATTCCTGGAAATAGATTAAGCTAATTGAGTACTCCTTTCATATGCCCAACTAGCCAATCCAGAGGTTATATCGCAACTCCTTTATGGGTCTCTAACATTCTGGGCCACTATGCCTCTGACCTAATGACCTCAGGGCCAGGTACCAGACAACTAGGGACAGCCCCTACAACCCAAAGAGTGGTGATAACTATTCAAACTAGCTAATTTAAACCTGCTCACTTTGCCTCACTTCTCCTTTCCCACAGAAGCCACAATAAACACTCCTGTGCATGTTTTGCCCTTGCTCCCTCTGCCTCCTGACCAGGTGGTGCTTCCCTATGGTGGCCCCTGCACAGTGTGCTGTGCCTCCTATGTCTAAGAAGCTGAGAGTATAAAAACCACATCTGTGCATTCTTTGACAAATCTCAGATACTCTAAAAATAGTGTTTAACTTCATTGGAAATACAAATAAAAATCACAACAAAATTCTACAACTTACCTAACAGAATAGAATAGAGGGAAAAAGATTGAAGATACCAAACATTTTGGTAAGAATGTGGAATAAGAAGTCCACATAGTGCATAGCCTGCAAGTGGGTGTGCAAATAAGCACAACTATTTTAGAAAACAGTTTAACACTCTCTGCTAAAGTTGAGGACATATACACACCTATGGCCTATCTTCCACCCCTAGATACACTTCAACAGAATTGTATATGTGCATCCAAAGACATGTATAAGAATGATCATAGTAACATAACTCATAATGACCCAAATGAGAAATAATTCTGATGTCTTCCAAGAGTAGAATGAATAAGTACATAGCAGTATATTCATATGATAGAATACTAAGAGGCAATTAAAATGAATGATCTACAACTATGCACAGAGAATCTCACACCACTGAGGGTGTGAGAAGCCAGACATCAAAATGAATATAATGTATGATTCCATTTTTATAAGATTCAAAAACAGGCAAAACTAGTCTATGGTAATAGGAGTTGGAATAATACTTTACATTTCGGGATGGAGGTTGATTATAACTGAAGGGTCACATGAAAGGAAGGCTACTTGTGCATTCATGTTTCCTGATGGCAGTGATGTTTATGCAGGTGTGTTCACTGTGTGAAAATCCACACAGTTATGCATTCAGGGCTTGTGCAACTTTCTATGTGAATGTTACAGTTCAACAAAAATGTTGAGGTTTTCCTCTCATTCTCAAGTTGGGAAATGGCTGCTGTATAGTTACCACAGAGATAAGTCCTGGAAACCGTGCTTTGGTACGTCAGGAATTTGAATTTAGAGTTTAATTTCCCAGAACATTACTTCAGGAAGGATTTTAGAGTTTCTCAAGGACTTCACTTCTTTATCCTGCACAAACTCAAGGAGAAGGGAAATGGGTTACTCGAATTCTAGATCACATTCTTTAAGATCAAAGTGTAGATCAAGGTCTAGTTCTCGATCAAGATCAAGATCTAGTTCTAGAAAGAAGCAATACAGTTCTTGGTCTTGTTCCAGAACATATTCAAGGTCATGGTGTAGAGATCCTATGTATTCTAGAGATTATCGTCGAGATTACAGAAACAATAGAGGAATGAGACGACCTTATGGGTACAGAGGAAGAGGTGGGGGTATTATCAAGGAGGAGGAGGTAGATATCATTGAGGAGGTTATCGACCTGTCTGGAATAGAAGGCATTCTAGGAGTCCTAGACAAGATCATTCACATTCCCAAAGTCCAAGAAGAAGATCTGTTTCTTCTCAAAGATCCCAAAGCAGATCTCGCCAGTCATATAGATCCTCTAGGTCTCCGAGATCGTCCTCTTCTCATTCTTCATTACCATATAGCAAATCTCTTGTCTCTGAAAGATGAGGATCTCAGGAAAAACAAACCAAAAAAGCTGAAAGGGAAGCCCAAGAAGAGAGTCCTTTGAAAAGTAAATCACAGGAGTAACAGAAAGATACATTTAAACATGATCTATCTGAATCTATTGAGGAGTTTAACAAGTCATCAGCCACATCTGATATTTGGCCTGGCCTTTCAGCTTATGATAATAGTCCCAGATCACCACATAGTCCTTCACCTATTGCTACACCACCACGTCACAGTTCAACTTGCTCTGATGCCTCTATGCTCAGTACAGTATACTCTGCAAAAATACCCCCTCTCAGCATTCACATTCCATTCAGCATTGTCCTGAAAGGTCTGGGGCTGGTTCTGTTGGAAATGGATCTAGTTGATATAGTCCTTCTCAGAATAGTCCAATTCATCACATCCCTTTGCGAAGACGTCCTGCAAGGACAATCATACCACAGAATGCACCAAGAGATGAGGAACGGGGACGTTCATCCTTTTATCCTGATGGGGGAGATCAGGAAACTGCAAAGACTGGAAAGTTCTTAAAAAGGTTCACAGATGAAGAGTCTAGAGTATTCCTGCCTAATAGGGGTAATACCAGTGATAAAGAGACTCCAAAGGAGAAAGGAGCAGAGAAAGGGAGGGCAGAGGGAGAATGGGAAGATCAGGAAGCTCTAGATTACTTCAGTGATAAAGAGTCTGGAAAACAAAAATTTAATGATTCAGAAGCGGATGGCACAGAGGAGACAGAGGATTATAGACAGTTCAGGAAGTCAGTTCTCGCAGATCAGGGTAAAAGTTTTGCTACTGCATCTCACCGGAACACAGAGGAGGAAGGACTCAAGTACAAGTCAAAAGTTTCACTGAAAGGCAATAGAGAAAGTGATGGATTTAAAGAAGAAAAAAATTACAAACTTAAAGAGACTGGATATATCATGGAAAGGCCTAGCACTACAAAAGATAAGCACAAGGAAGAAGACAAAAGTTCTGAAAGAATAACAGTAAAGAAAGAAACTCAGTCACCTGAGCAGGTGAGGTCTGAAAAGCTCAAAGACCTCTTTGATTACAGTCCCCCTCTACATAAGAATCTGGATTCATGAGAAAAGTCTACCTTCAGAGAGGAGAGCCCACTTAGCATCAAAATGATAGCTAGTGATTCTCATCGTCCTGAAGTCAAATTCAAAATGGCACCTGTTCCTCTAAATGATCCTAATGGACCTGCTTCCTTGACTAAAGACAGGCTACTTGCTAGTACACTTGTGCATTCTGTCAAGAAGGAGCAAGAATTCTGATCCATCTTTGACGACTTTAAGTTGCCACAGGCCAGCAAAAGATTTTGCTGGGACAAATACTGGTCCAAACAACTCAGATACTACTTTTCAAAAGAGACTGAAGGAAGAGGAATGGGATACAGAGTATACCACAAAGAGCAAGAAGTACTTCTTGTATGATGACAGAGCTGATGGTGTGGATTATTGGGCCAAAAGAGGAAGAGGTTGTGGTACTTTTTAGCGAGGCAGAGGGTGCTTTAACTTCAAAAAATCAAGTAGCAGTCCAAAATGGACTCATGAAAAATACCAAGGGGATGGAATTGTTGAAGATGAGGAAGAGACCTTGGAAAATAATGAAGAAAAGAAGTACAGATGCAAGGAAGAAAAGGAATAGTAAATATGAAGTAAGATTGCAACAGAGAGAACTTGCACCTACCATTTTTTGTTTTCAAATAAGAATGTAAGCATTTTACTTAAATTTTACTGTTTGCAAGTAGTCTATAGAAATTATTTTAAGTCTTCAAGTATCTTTAGAAATAGTAGACTGACTATATGTTGAAAATTGTACTGAAATAAAGTAGAAATTGTTAAGTACCATATTTGTAACTATCAACTTCTAAAAACCTTTACTGTTTTTGTTACATGCATTATAATTCTGCTTTGTCTATAAGATATGGTCAAGTGCAGCTCTGTCAAAGTTTTGATTCTCTTCCTTCCTGTTTGTTAATGTTTTATTCTGAAGTAAATGTTAGCTCTACATACAAATCCCTGAACAGAAATTGTTTATAGAGTCCACACTAATTGTTTTAACTATATACTCTTGCTTAATTCAAACACACTACATGGTAGGGTGACTAATTTTTGAAGTATACCAGGAAGTTGTTACTTTGGTAAACTACACCAGTTTAAAAACTTGAACAAATGTTTAAAAAGGAAAACTTTGCCAACAGCTAAAAAATACAAACTGTTAAAAATTAGGTTGGAAACTTTGAGAAAATGTTATTCTTACTGAAAGCAAGCAGTGGCCTATAAAAAATATTCTTGGAAGCCTTTCCTATTTGGGTTCAGTAGTAAGTGTTCTTTTGTTATTCTTATTTGATAGTTTGAGTCGAGGTTTTAGAGTTCATCTATTTGAAAAAGAAAACTGGTTTGTAGTAATATTGCAAAACAAAACAAAACAAAACACCAATCCTATTAGTTGTCTGTAATGAAAAAACAAAACAGAACAGAATTTGTAATCCTGGCATTGGTATGGAGAAGGATAATCAATCCTGCAGAATAAGTAAATATTTTAATACCTGATTTCATTTCTTACGTATTTATTTGAGCTTTTAGACAGCTGAAACATTAGTTTGTAGTGTAACCCTAAGGAAAAACAGGCAAATGCAACATGCTGTTCATTAATAGTATTTTAAGTAATATTTTTCACACGTCACCAATAAAAAGTTTTGGCAGGAAGCTTATTGCAGCATTGATCTAACTTGGTTTCAACTTTTTTCGCTATTGAAGTTGCACTTTGTAAAATGCCTTTTTCTTTTTCTTGCCAAGGGTTTATTTTTCAATTGATAATCTTTCAAATGTGAATAATTTTCAATGTTTATTATGGTAACTCTTAAAGGAATGAAAATCTGAAATAGTAAATTTCAGTGTTAATTCTGTCTGCTTTATGGGCATATGTAAAATTAGCCATATTTCATTTGTAAATTCAGCAACTGAATTAATTGTGTGTTTGCATTAAAAGATA
>CAUYON010075231.1:0-19367 GCA_963573935.1 Arctocebus calabarensis | reverse complement strand
GCATTCATATTTCTTTTCTTTTTTTTTTTTTTAGACAGAGCCTCAAGCTGTCACCCTGGATAGAGTGCTGTGGCATCACAGCTCACAGCAACCTCCAATTCCTGGGCTCAAGCGAGTCTCCTGCCTCTGCTTCCCAAGTAGCTGGGACCACAGGCCCCCGCCACAACACCCAGCCATTTTTTGGTTGCAGCCGTCATTGTTTTTGGTGGGCCCGGGCTGCATTTGAACCCGCCAGCTCAGGTGTATGTGGCTGGTGCCTTAGCCCGCTGAGCCACAGGCGCCGAGCCGGCATTCATATTTCTTGAATCACTCCCAGATGCCCACAGAAACCTGTCCACGGTCCTCATAGCCTTAGCAGAGAACAAAAAGGAGGAAGAGACAGACAAACCTGTGTTGTCGTGGCCAACCCGGACTTTCCACAGGTCTCCCAGATCCAGGGTCTCTACTGTGAAGATTTCGATGCTGTCCCTCTCAAACTTATCACTGTTGGTTTTGGAGGACTTCAGGAGCGTCATTCCTGCCAACCATATGACCCTAACATGACCAGCTGGACCTGAGACCTTTCAAACCCAGTCTGACCCAAACCTTTTAGTCCCTCCTTAGAGTTACTATATTTCTCAACTTATACCAAATTTAGACTATGCAATTACCATCCACTAGGCAGCTTTGCACACCAGGCATTTTCCAGGGTATGTGTCCTTTATTGAGCTTTACAATAACCTTTGAGGTAGGCACTTTTATTTCCAGTTTATATCTCAGGAAAGGCCTTATCCAAGATCACCCAGGTGAGGATGGTGAGGTCCCAAGTCAATGTCTGTTCTTTTCCTCTACCCCTCACAATTTTCTACATGGGGAAAGAGCCAGTGACAAAGCCAAGTTCCTCATGCTTGTTTATAAATAGGGGGGTCTTCTCCGGGGACAGGACATGTGAGGATCTCTGGAAACTCTTCTCTGGATGACAAATGAGTGTTTTTCAAATTCCTCCCACCAGCCATCTCATATATGTAATTCATCCTGGGACTCTGACCTTGAGGTGGTCTCAGAGTCCTCATCATCTCCTCCTGCCTCAGCACACATTATGTAGCCTTTACCGCCCAGATCTGGGTCCTCCCCATGCAGGAAGTCTTTTGATATTCATAGACTCATTCCAGAAATAGTTTAAGTGCACAGAGGGATAGGCAGATCTTGGTCCAATGCCTGGCCCTGTCACTTACTATCTGGGTGGCCTTGGGAAAATTACTTAATATTTGTGAGACTTAGTTTCCTCAAATGTCAAAAAGGGGGGGTCTTAGTGCCTTCTCTGAAGACTTGTTTTAGGGCTTAATAAGATGGTTACTTTTGCGTGCTTAAGACTGTTCTAACACAAAGAAAGCCCTCAGTGAACAAGAGCAGTTGTTAGGGCCAATCAATTCCTTTGACCATGGTTTAGGAACTGTTACAATTACATATATTCATCATTTATGACCTAATTCATTCATTATACATTATTTGATTTATCTGACCTATTCAATAATAATAATTATTAACATTTATTGGGTGCCACTGCATCCCTAATATTTCACATGTCCGATTTCATTAAATCTATACCTCTATGAGGTATATACAGTTTTAGCCCCATTTTGTAAATAAGGGAAACTAAGGCACAGAAAGTTGAAGCAACTTGCCCAAGGTCACACGGGTAATAAATGGTGGAATGGAAATTTGAACCAACCAGCCAAGCTCCAGAGTCCATGTACTTTCTAGCACACCAATGTGTTATAATAGAATACAAACACCCTGTGATCATGGATTGGGTCCATTTATTCCTTAATTATGCTTGGCATGGGGATCTGGACACATAGGGTTTCAAACAAATGCATGATGACTACTTGAGGGACTGATTCTTCTCTAAACTCAGACAGAATGGCTGGACAGGTAGCCTGAGTGGGTGGCTAAGCCCAACACTAAATGCCACCTTATTCCAGCCAGAGGCTCCAGAATAATTCTAAGATTCCTGGAACATCTCACACTGAGAACACCATGGGGTCAGTTGGCTAAATCTCGATGGAAGTTAGAAGAGTTTCCTTTTCCCAGGTTTTTATTTGGGTGAAGTTAGGATTACAGCTATCTCTACCGTTAGAATGGAAGGAGAAGGCTGTCACAGAGAGGAGGAGTTTTTTTTTTTTTTTTTGGAAAAAAAGGAACTTGTTTTCTCTGATGGGTTTAGTTGCCTGCACTCTGTTGAGACACAGAGGCATGAGCTGGATTTCCTTGGAAACTTCTGCTGAATCTTGCGGTCTCCCTGGGGAGGAATGTGGGGGAACCTCAGCCCTGTGTTGCTTTCTTACCTGTGTTGTCTTGCATACCGAAGAGTGTGATGAAGACATTGGCATCTGTGCCTGCATTCTTCTTGTCCCCCGTCTTTATGGTCACTGAGAATGTGGTAGATTTATCTGCCAGGAGGGGCACGTAGAGCATGAGCTGTAGATTTTTCCTCCCATGAAGGGAGGGGCAGGACGGCGCCAGCTCTAGGAGGACTTCCTAGGTCGACCCCACCTGTCTCCATCTATCTAGTCCTCCCGCTGTCCCTTCCATCCTGTCCCCCGTGAGCCCTGTGATGAGTAATGAGCATGTTTCTGTGTTCATGTTGGCCATTTCTATGAATCACTGTACTTGTAGTATGTGTGTTCTGCAGTCACCACTAGTCTGGAAATTTCCAGAGGGTAGAGATGAAGCTCCCCTGCTTCTAGCTTGCACATTAAGCCCTCAATCAATAGAGGTGATAGGATGCTGAGGAGAGACTTGGGGGGCCTGGGAGGAGTTTTAGGGATGCGAGCTTCAGGGGAGGGAGCCCCAGCATGATAGAACACTTCAAAACTATTGCCCATCATTTCCCTTGACAAAAATGCATTAAGTGACTATAATGTGCTAGAGGACAGGACAAAAGCTGAATCTATTCCATTCCATTCCTGAAAACAGCTCTGTCCTAAGCCATGTGCTTCATACCTGGCCCTGTGCTTGACATATGGGAATATGCTCCCTTCACCTCCCCATTCTCACCACAGATGAATGAGAGAGCTGTGCAGATGGATTGTCAGAGGAGGAGGGGCCCCGGGCCCACAAGGGAGGGAGGGAAGATGGAGACCCCGGGTGGGGACAAGAAGAGGGGAAGAGTGCTAGAAAGAAGAAATTAGCTCTAGTTTAGGAAACCTTTCTGCTCCAGGGCCAGGTTGTCGAGGGGGTTGTTGTCACCACCACCGCCCTCCTCATCTGTGCTTGGGGGCAGCACGTAGGACTCGTCCACTGGCAGTAGCTCCCTGGACAGCTGCCCATCATCCTCCTCCATGGCCAGCCAGCGTTGGCATGGAAAGTAATACCTGCGGGAGGTGGGGGGAGGGAAAGTTTGGGAATGTCCTCTAGGGAAGGTCTCCTGCAGGAACAGTCATGGGCTGAGAACAGAGGTCCTCTGAGGGCCCCGAGCCCTAGTCTGCCCTCACAGCATTGCCTGCCTATCCTACCCCTGTCTGGGAATCACCTTATTCGTCACTGGCCTGAGGGAGAGAACAAACATGGGGACATTGTCTCCAGACATTCCATTGAAAATGGCTATGTGACATGTCTGGAGCTTTGCAGACATGCAATCAGAGTTATATTAGATGGAAATATACAGAAGGAGAGGGACTTATAGGCACCCTTCCATCCCTTTCTGGACTTAACCTGTTAGCCAGTACTACTTTAGCAGAGAGGGTTGTACACACTGAGAGCTTGATACATAATTGTTGAGTCAGTAAATTTTAATGGAATGAACCAATCGTGCTTTTGGAGGTACAAAGAGTGATTGAGAAGCTGGCAAGGGAGAAGCTGGCATGCCCCCCCTCCCCAGCTGGGGCCATGTCGGGAAGGAAGTCCCAACAGGACTCCAGAAGCTGGCAAGGCCAAGCTGGCATGCTCCCCACCCCCCAGTTGGGGCCGTGTCGGGATGGAAGTCCCAGCTGGACTCCACAGTGGCCTGCACAACTCCCAGGGCCAGACTGTCCAGGTGTAAACCGGTGCTTTGCCACTGATTGTTACGTAATCTTGAGCAAGTTTCTTTACCTCTCTGTGCTTTACCTCTCTGTCAGATTTAGCCAATAGAGTTACAGAACCTAAGTTAAGTTTGAATTTTAAGTAAAAAAGTGAACACTGTTTTAAGGATATTCTAGCCAATATTTGGGATGTACTTATACATTATTCATTGCTCATCTGACATTCTAATGTAACTGGCCATTCTGTATTTTATCTGGCAACCCTGCTCTGGTGCCTTACATTACTATTTTATAAACAGAGTATTGCCTATTTCATAGATCATTGCCGAGATTACATGAATTAAACTTTTAAAGTGCTTATTAAAAATGGCTCAAAGGAGGCTCTTGGTAAGAATTTGCTATTATCATGGCTGTTGTTTCCTTCTCTTTCTTCCTTCCCATCTATGCCTGTCCTCTCTTGAGGCTATGTCTTGAGAAGCTCTCCTTCGGCCCCTAAACTCCCAGAACAACTCAAAGAGAGAATGAAGCCTATTTCTAGGTTGAGGTCATTTGGCCCCATGCATGCCTCTTCCCTACCCTGCCCTGATGCATAAAGGCCACGCAGGGAATGAACCAAAATCTAGAGAGTGGGGGCACTTTAGGCTGAGGGGCTCATCTCTGGTTGATCCCCACATTCTCCTACAGTCCTCACTGCCTTCAAGTGCCAAAATGTCAGAGGAGCAGAACCAGAGAGCAAGACCTTTATCCATGGGCTTGGAAGGAGGGGGGAGGGGGAGATTTTGTACTGATAGACATGGACTTTCAGGGCAAGAGAAGCCCATCCTGGGGTGATATAAATTAAACTGACATTAAATTAATGTTTAAGTGAAAATGCCTAGTGTTCTGCTTCTTAGCCTTTAAATGTATGAACGGGAAAGTTAAAATTTTATTCAATCAAATAACTTATGAATAATAGGCTATATTTCTAAATCATGGTCAATTAAGGAAGACAGACAGAAATAAAGAAAGAGGAGGGTCAGGACAGAGGCAGAGACAATGAATAAAGAAAATTGGCAGAGGACAAGGACCCGGGGAGAGAAACACACAAAGAAAGAGTCAGGAAGATTATTTAGGGAAGGAGAGAAGAAAGTCAGAGAGACAGAAAGGAAAGGGGACAAGCCCTCTCACGGGCACAGAGAGCAAATGCACATGGACAATCAGAGTCTGGCTTGTCGCCAAGGGAAAAGAACCACGCTGAGTCTGCTCTGGAGTCAGACACAGTACGAGGCCCTTACGCACATTTTCTCATGATATGGATGGAAGACCTGAGGCTCAGTGGCATAAAGTGACTTTCCCAATCCCACATGATAAAGAGGGAAGAGAAAGGACTAATATCTAAATCACCTGCCTCCCAGACCATCTCGATTCCACCCTGCCTTTGAAGAGATCTAAGTCAGCTCTTAAGCCCCCAGTACTTAGCGTGGCATGTCTTTGCTGAATTAATAAATGAATCAATACATTATTCATCATTTATATTCATGAGTTAATTTAATAAGTATTTATGATATGTCTCTTGTGTGCCAGGCACTGTTCTAGGTTCTGGGGAGAATGTGGCAATAAACAAAACAGGCAAAGTCATTACCTACACAGAACTTAACATGTTACTTATGGGAAAAGAACAATGAGAAAATGTACCAGTTTGTTGCAGGTCAGAGGACATGTGATACAGAAAAAAATAAACAGAGAAAGAAGCATAAAGGGGAAGGGGTCCCCACTAAGTTGGTGACATCCTAGCAGATGTGTGAGTGAGTGCGAGGAAGGAGGGACAGCAAATGAAAAGGCCCTGGGGTGGGACCATGTATGATTCTGATTCTGTTTCTCCTAAACTTCTATAATTTGTTATCTATCTCCCAAAGCAGGCTTTGCTCAGAGTTGCTCTTGCCTGAAGATTATTGAAGCCAGCTCATCCCAGAGCCCTTACTGACTTCTATTTCAATAGGAAAGGAAACAGAGAAGGGTGAACTAGCAACGCTAACAGAACAGGAAGGGGAGGGAAAAGGAGGAGATGAGGGAAGGGTGGAGGAAAAAAGAAAAAAGAAAAAGGGAGAGGAAAAGAGAGAAGAGTAATGAGAAGATTCCATTCACGAGAGCAATAAAATATAATATACCTGGGCATAAACTTAACAAGAATGTGTAGCAGTTATGTGCAGAAAATTATAAAGCATTACTGAGATACATAAAGGAACAGTAGGATAAATGATACCATGGGTAGCACTTATTCTAAATATGCAACTCTCCACACATACATTCAGGGGCGTAACAATCAAAATTCCAAGAGGATTTTTTTTTTTTCAAATCGCTAACTGTCTTGATTTGAAAACAGAAGGAATAGCTAATATTTTTAAAGAATAATGAAAGAAGATAAGTACTGACAGACATTAAAATAGGTTAGAAGCTACAATAATTTTTAAATTGGTGGTCTGGCTGACAAATGTCAAATCAATGGCATGGAATAGCTGACCCTGACCGAGCTGGAAGGGGAAGCTGAGGACACTTGCAGTTTGTACGTATCCTCACAGGTATGCAGCAGTTCTTCCTTTCAAAGCTTAAATGCCTTAGATTTTCAGAACACCTTTAGAAGTAAACCAGGATGGCACCTTTAAGCCCATTTACCAGGAGAGGAAAAAAAAAGACATAAAGCTGGGGCAACTTGTCCAGGATGACCTGATGAGTTTCTGACAGAAGACAGACCCCAGGTCAAGACCCTGGTTCCCAGCCAATGGGTTGTTCCATAGTTCTTATGCCCCATCACAACAACCTCACAGGAAACCATGACATTGGCTGTCTGTGAGTTGTGCCTGGGTGTCCCCTGGGGTTAGTGGGGCAGGATGAGGTGGAAGATGAGTATGCCCTTTCAACCTCTGCCCTGCACAGAGAAAAGCCCAGCAAAAGGGCATGCTTTAAGAAACATCAGGCTGTGAGACAAGAAGTTGATTTGACCCCAGAAATGTTTACTTATGGGGTGCCCACTAAATTCCAAGCACTGGCAGGCCTGCAGCAGCCAGATCCCATTCAGGATCTTGAGGGGCCTTCTATCCTCTCTATTGCCCTGGGCCTTTTGCACACAAGGGGCAATGTGGCCTAATGGTGGAAAGCATGCCAGATTCAACACAGATGGCCTGCAGTTCTGGTCCTGGCTAAGGCATTGACTAGCTTGGGGGCAGTGGCTTTGCTTCCCTGGAGCATGGGTCCTTCCCCTGTGGGGAGATGTAACAGTCCCTTTCCAACCTGCTCACGTGGTGGTCACTGTGAGCCTCCAGCAGGGGCCAGGAAGCCAAACAGCTGTTTATATGCATCCCACAAGCTGAGTGGGGGTTTTATATTTTTAAATGGTTGGAAAAAGAATCTAGAGAAAGATAATATTTTATGATGTGAAAATTACATGACATTCAAATTTAAGTGTCCATAAAGTTTTATCAGGACATCAGTGTGCCCAATCACTTAGGTGGCATCTATGGCTGCTTTTGTGCAACAGCAAAGCTGTTCATACAGAGACCATATACTTGAAAACCCCAAAATGTAGTATAGGCTTTCACAGGAAAAGTTTACTGATTCCTGGTGTAGAACATTGAAATATTGTGCTGGAAATTGCTTTACCCATGGAAGGACGTACGGGCAAGCTAAGCCTGGGCATGGACATAGGCCACGGAAGGCCTGGCAGGGACGAGAAGCCCCCTCTCCGAACTCATGGGCCTCAAGGGCTCCTGATTGGATGAGCTACCAGATTATTGCCTCTCGGGGTAAGCAGCTCCAAGGGCTTGGCCAGGGAGAGGAAAGGGAGAGAGGCACTATCCACCCAGCCCCCATGTGGGCCCAAACCACCAAGGCCAAGAAGATGACACAGCCACCCACCCTCACCTTCGGATGTCACCCAGCCCACCCTCACCGTCAAACCCAGTCCACCCTCATCTCAATCTTCTCCCAAGGCTGGCTTAGTGGCAGCAGCCTCCCTCAGCACACACCCAGCCCTCCCTCTCCTCTGGTCACTCACGTGGTCTCATTGTTCATGTCGGTGATATCTATTCGGTCCAGAAACCAGCCTGCTCTATTGCCCGAGTTGTCATGGCGAATCCGAATCTTGGCCAGAGGCCCCAGGTCAATGGCATAGATGATGAAGGTGTCTGTCTGTGAAGGGACAGAGTTGCACTCAGAGGGGCAAGACCCACACTCACACTTCGCCAGCAGCTCTACCCTCCCACAGATTTGAGCCCTCCAGCTTTAGGCCCACTGTGAGACCCAAAGCAACTGGGGGTGGAGATGAGGGAAAATGTCACTTTTTCTATCTGGTGTTTGGTCTGCAAGACTGTTTCCTTAACTTGCCCCTGTTAGGAAATCTTCTAACTATCACTGTGTCCAGGAAGGTGGTGGGAGGAAAGGGCAGGGAAGGTGACCCTGAGAGGGAGGTAGAGGAGAAGATAGGCAGGCAGGAGACTGCATTCATGGTGTATGTGCCGGGGGTGCACTGAGACCCTGTGTGTGATTTCCCTCAATCACAGACTTGTACAAAGTACCTACTCTGAACAAGTCCAAATCCAAAGTGACAGAGGGGAAGACTTGGACTTGCTCACCACATAGGGGGAATATGGAGGAAGAACCACACTGTGTGTGTACACAAAACTGCTGTGTGTGCAGAGACACTAGGACCACATAAGCCAACGGGGTCTTCTTGGCTCTATAACTTTTTTGACTCTTAATTTTGAAAAAGATTTCAAATCTACAGAAAATTTGCAGACAATGAAAGTTCCTACACCTTCATTTACATTACTTGCAATATGTGCTTTATGACTCTCTCTTGCACTTTCCTCACTCTTTCTGTTTTTTTTTTCAGAATCATTTGAAGGTAAGTGGAAGATACCATGAACCTTCACCTCTAAATGGTTCAGCTTAGAATTCCTAAGAACAAGGACATTCTCATATAACCACAGCACAACAATTCAACTCGGGAATCTTAACATCAACTCAGTGCCATTGCCTAATAGTCCTTATTTATGTTTCATCAATTATACCAGGTAAGTCATGCTCTAGAAATTTTTTCCTAATGGAGGAAGATCGTGGCTATACTTTTTAAAGGAAAGCACTGAAATGCAGAAATAAACTGTGACCCTCAAGTTATGGAAGGGAATGTTTAAAGAAAAAGCAGGGTGCCCCCGAGATAATCAAACAATGAACCCAGAAGTATTTCAATGAACTTAGTTTGTTTGTTTGTTTCTCTGTGTTAATCAGAAAACCTGGCTTTGGCATAGAGGCAGGAATAGAAAGGGTGAGGTAGGGGACCGTCTTCTAGATGGGGAATATTGTAAAATTTTGAGGGACATAAAGGACAAGGATGACAGCTTTGCTTTTCACACTTTTCACACTCCACCAGGAAGAGGGTGGTGAGTGCATTTCCTTCTTGGCTTCTCATGCTTCAGGATGCAGTTAGGACTTAGCCCATCTCTCATAGCCCCACTCACCCCTATACATTAAATCGGTCTCATCTGCTAAATTATCCACTAGGCTTAGCACTGACCCTGGCTTAGCTGGAAGACTCACTGTTATCACCCGGCCTCCCCCCCTTTCACTTCCACATCTGAACTCCTGTAGCCCCAACTTCTGAGAACATCTTGCACTGTGATCTTTATCCATCTCTATGCCATGCTCATCTAGTTTAAGCTGCTCTTTCCCACCAAGTATTCCCTAAGGTGCCATTTCACAGTGATCATTTCTCCTTGATGCCCTGTTGTGCCTGTGGGCTCTGGTCCTGGAGTCAAACCTGTACTTTTCTCCTAACCTTACCACAGAGCACTGGTGCTTATGGAAGAGGTGCTGCCATAAAGTCTGGGGAGATCTGACAGTGCACGCTGTCTGGCACACCGCAGACACGGCGCTGGGCATCCTGCTGCTGCGGGGATCCTCACAGAGCATCACACTCATAGCACCTGCCCAGGGGCCAGACACCCAGCTCTACCTGCCCCTGCTCAAACTTGTTAGATTTGTCCGACTTCTTCAGGGGCCGTTCGCCTGTGTCACCATACTCCTCACCATAGATGGTCAGGTAGACATTAGCATCAGTGCCAGCCTTGGGCACATTCCCGGTGATCACCTGGACCTCATAGGTGTTGGCTGGAGATACAGAAAGACACAGAGTTGAGGACTCCAGGGCCCTGGGTGAGCCCGAGGCACAGCCTCTCAGATCCAGGCAAATGCTGGGAGCAGGACAGATACACGACACATCTGCAGTAGCCTGGGACTGAAACTACCCCTCCTGACCCAGACGCCTCCACCAAGAAACCAAGGGCGACATTTGGTTTCAGCATGGCCTCACACCCCCCTAGTTAGTCTTAACTAGTTCTGCCAGGACTCCTGCCAAAGTTACTGACTCCTCCTAAGAGCCTCAGGACAAGGGCTGTGCTTAACCCCAAACGGAGCCTTCAGTGGTGGCATTGCAGACAGGTCAGGAGAGCTGTTTGCCCACCTACTTGGCCTCCATGTGAGGGGGATCTAGGCACCCCTGCCCCCCACCAGCCCTCTTTAGGGGAACCGTCTGACCCCTCCTTGGTCTTACGCTCAGGACCCGGCTGGCCAGCCGGCACCAGCTCCACGACAAGTTCATTGTCCTCCTTGCCCCGGGCCAGCCAGCGGTGGGCTTCGAACTTGTACTGCTCAATCACCTCCTGCATCCCCGGTCTAAACTCCTCCTCTTCCTCTTCCTCCTCTGTCTCCTCCTCCTCCTCCTCTTCTGAGGAGGACTCTTCTGATGAGGACTCCTCCTCCCCCTCCCCCTCATCCTCCTCATTGCTGCCCTTCCTCCTCTTCTTCTTTTTCCTCTGCAGCTTGGCCTTCAGCCGCTCCTTCTTCAGCAGCTGCCGTAGCTTGTCCTTCTCCTTCTTCCTGTGGGCCTCCTCCTCGGGTGTGAGCTCCACCTCCTGCACCACCAGGTGCCGTAGCCACACGGTGTCCACGAACCAGCTGGGACCAAAGCCCTCGCCTGTGTGCCCGAGTCGAATCTTGTAGATCTCGCCCACGTCGGCTGCCTCCAGCTGTGCAAAGGGCAGAAGCTGGGGCAGAGCCTGGCTCGAGACATGCGGGCTAAGGGGCACTCACAGGTGTCTACCAGCTTCCTTTCTCCTGCCAAGCCCAGCCTGGTTCCCCTGGCCTGGCCCTCCCATGCGCCCAAATTTATTTCTTCCCAACTGCTGTCTCCCCATTTCTCTCTCTCTCTCTCTCTCACACACACACACACACACACACGCACACACACTCATTCCTATTATTCCTATTTCTGTGTATCTACTGGCCCAATTCCCTTTTCTGGCCTGCCTTTACTCTCTCCTTTACCCCTAATTGAGAACTATTCATTCTGAGTCCTGTGCTTTAATACCTTTTCTCCCTTTTGCACCTGTGTCCTCTCTCCAAAATTTGTCTGTATCAAGCATGAATAACTTTTGTAATAAGCATTAATAAAAGTGTTCATTTTCAAAAACAAAAATGTCACCCACTGCCCCTTCTAAGTACATGGCCACAGCCAGCCTGGCTGCCCCTACCCAAAGGATTCAGGGGCCCAGGGCATAGCTCTGGTCCTGGACTGGCCTGGGTGGCTTCTTCCTTCTAACAGCACCTCTCTGCCCCTGAACTGTGAATTTCCTAAGAGTGGGGACTATCAGTTTTCATCTCAGCACAGCACATGACTGGCTCAAGGGGCAGTATTGATGGATTTCTCAGCCTTAGATGAAGTGGCCTCTCCATAGCCCCACACTCTGAGGAAGGAGCCATATTGAGGTGAAGCCTACCCCAGCTCCCACAGACCTCAGTGGAGGGCTCCTTTAGGAATCCCAGTGCAAAGGAGCCCCTGCCTGGGTGTTTGATGCTTCTCCATGCCTGGTCCCACCACTTCTCTCACATGAGTGCCAGGGCTGTCCCATGAGTTGCACAGTGTCTCACAGTGCAAGCCCAGACTTCGGTGAGAACTCAGACTTTCTGATTCCCACTTAAGAATCCACAACACAGCCAATTCACTTGAGAGAAAATTATGGATTAATAAATTGTGGTACATGTATACCATGGAATATTATTCAGCCTTAAAGAAAGATGGAGACTTTACCTCTTTCATGTTTACCTGGATGGAGCTGGAACATATTCTTCTTAGCAAAGTATCTCAAGAATGGAAGAAAAAGTATCCAATGTACTCAGCCCTACTATGAAGCTAATTTATAGCTGTTGTATGAAGGGTATAACCCAGCTATAACACAAGAATATGGGGAAAGGGACAAGGGTAGGGAGGGGAGGGGGGAGGTTGGGGCAGATGGAGAGTAATTGGTGGGGCCATGCCTATGGCGCATCTTAGAAGGGTACAGATGAACCTTACTAAATGCAGAATACAAATGTCTTCATATAATAATGGAGAAAATGCCAGGAAGGCTATGTTAATCTGTTTGGTGAAAATAGTTCAGATTGTATATGAAACCAGCACATTGTACCCCTGATTGCACTATTGTACACAGCTGTGATTTAATGATAAAGATAATAAATTTTAAAAAAATGAGTTAAAAGTACTTACGAAATTATAAATCTGATAATATTTTCTGTATCTTTTTTCTTTGTTCATTCAGTACACATATACTTACAAACACATTTAGTTTATGACTATATACAGAAACAAAATTTCTTTTTTTTTTTTTTTTACAGGCAGAGTTTCACTTTGTTGACCTTGGTAGAGTGCAGTGGTATCACAGCTCACAAAAAACTCCAGCTCTTGGGCTTAGGCAATTCTCTTGCCTCAGCCTCTCAAGTAGCTGGGACTACAGGCACCCAGATATATTTTTTGTTGCAGTTTGGCAAGGGCTGCGTTTGAACCCACTACATTCGGTATATGGGGCTGGACCCCTATCCACTGAACCAGAGGTGCTGCCCCAGAAACAAGATTTCTTAGAAGGATATATGTGTCCAGTGTAATTTTCTTTCTTTTTTTTTCTTTTTTTTGGGACAGAGGTTAACTTTGTTGCCTTTGGTGGAATGTGGTAGCATCACAGCTCACAGCTACCTCAAACTCTTGTGCTCAAGCGATCCTCTTGCCTCAGCCTCCTGAGTAGCTGGGACTCCAGGCACCCGCCACAGCACCTAGCTTTTTTTAGAGACAAGATCTCTCTCTGACTCAGGCTGGTCTTGAACTAATGACCTCAGGAGGCAATCCACTTGCCTGAGCCTCCCCAAGGAGGAGGTGCTAGGTTCACTCCACAACGCACGGCCCAGTGTAATTTTCTAATAAGAGACATTTAGATTTTACAAGTGAATTGTTTTTCTCAAGGCATGTTATGGTAATAAAATAAAGTAGATTTTTGAAAGAAAAAAAAGATATAAGCCCAAATTTAGAAGTAGTTACCATCAAATGGGATGTAAGATTTTGAATTTTGGTTATCTCCTCAATACGTATGTATGCAAAGAATTTAGAAATGCTAAAATTTCTTTCTTTCTTTTTTTTTTTTTTTAGAGACAGAGCCTCAAGCTGTCACCCTGGACAGAGTGCCGTGGCATCACAGCTCACAGCAACCATCAATTCCTGGGCTCAAGTGAGTGTCCTGCCTCCGCCTCCCAAGTAGATGGGACTATAGGCGCCTGCCACAACGCCCGGCCATTTTTTGGTTGCAGCGGTCATTGTTGTTTTGCGGACCCGGGCGGGATTCGAACCCGCTAACTCAGGTGTATGTGGCTGGTGCATTAGCCAGTTGAGCCACAGTCGCCGAGCCGAAATGCTAAAATTTCATAGAAAATGAAGTTCAAAGTATAAATCATTGGGAGTTAGTGTGCTACTTATGCCTTTTTATTTGCCAATTTTACTGTAACTCTCACCTTCGCATGATATTGAAATTGACAATATCCTATGTGTATTGTGTTATTTTCTAATTTGAGAACATATAATTTTCAGGATTTTGAATAAGTAGTTGATCTAACTACTTTTTAAATTAAACTTGTTTGTGAATACCAGTTATTTTATTAATGTGTATGTGTGTGTGTTTTTTTTTTAAACAGAGTCTTACTTTGTTGTCCAAGTTAGAGTGCTGTGGTATCAGCCTAGATCACAGCAACCTCAAATTCCTGGGTTTAAGCAACCCTACTGCTCAGCCTCCCACTTAGCTGGGACTACAAATGCCCTACCACACCATGCCTGGCTAATTTTTCTATTTTTAGCAGAGATAAGGTCTTTCTTTTACTCAGGCTTATCTTGAACTCCTACGCTCTCAAGTAATCCTCCTGCCTCAGTCTCCAGTATGCTGGTATTATAGGCATGAGCCACTGCACCCAAGCCAATGTTCTTTAATTGTAAAGTATTCTGGCTACTATTTGAGAACTGTTATCTGCCAGCAGCACCTTCCTTGGAATCTCCCCCCCACACACACACACTTTATTATTCCATAGGATGTACATGACAGTGTTCAACACTAGGGGGAGGATGATACAGAGCTGTGAAAAGGCTTTTTTCTGTTCAATATGGGATTTGCAGTATCATTCCTTAGGTAAACAAAGATGTTTGAGCCCAGAGTTTTACCACGAAGAGACAGGAGAAGCAGGTGGCAGAGGTTTTTCTGTTCTGGGATCTCATAAGAAAGACAATCAAGAAAATGGGGCTGCCCCAAGTCAAAAGAGCCCAAAGGAGATGAAGGTTAATATAATTCCTGTGACAGAAATCGTTTCATGTACAGGGGTGGCCTCATAGGAAAATGTCAAGATAGCCAGGTGCAGTGGCTTATGCCTGCAATCCTAGCACTTGGGAGGTCGAGGCAGGTGGATTGCCTGAACTCATGAGTTCGAGACCAACCTGAGCAAGAGCAAGATCCTGTCTCTAAAAATAGCCAGGTGTCATGGTGGGTACCTGTAGTCCCAGCTGCAGTGAGGCTGAGGTAAGAGAATTGCTTGAGCCCAGGAGTTGGAGGTAGCTGTGAGATATGACGCCATGGCACTCTGCCGAGGGTGACAAAGTAAGACTCTGTCTCAAAAAAAAAAAAAAAAAAAAAGGTTTGGCGCCGGTGGCTCAAGGCACCAGCCATGTATACCTGAGCTGGCGGGTTCGAATCCAGCCTGGGCCCGTCAAACAATGACAGCTGCAACCAAAAAATGGCCGGGCTTTGTGGTGGGCGCCTATAGTCCCAGCTACTTGGGAGGTGGAGGCAAGAGACTCGCTTGAGCCCAGAATTGGAGGTTGCTGAGAGCTGTGATGCCACAGCACTCTATCCAGGGTGACAGCTTGAGGCTCTGTCTCAAAAAAAAAAAAAAAAAAAAAAAAGGAAAGAAAGAAAGAAAGAAAGAAAATGTCAAGATAACTGTGACCTCACACAGGAAGTGGTGAATCTCCCTGGAGTCATAGACTGGGAAGTACATGGTACATACTATATTGCTCAGGAAATTTGGACACCCTACCAACCTGGAGAATGTAGTTGTCTGCATGGAAACACTGGCATTGATTATGACTAAGTATCTGAGTGGGTTGCTGCCCAAAGCATAAGCAGTCATAAGACATCAAAGTCAAGAGGATATATTCGGAACCTGTTATGGCTTCATAAAATAGCATGTATGTTCCAAAGCCAGTGATGTTTCTCCTCTGCATCCAGAAGTCAGTGTCTTTCTTAAGGTTAGTGCTTAGAGATAAGTATTAAGTTAATAATAGAGAGCTGGCTAGCAAGAAAGTACATGGGCTAGTGCATGGGGGTGTGGAGTTGGGAATCCACTCAGATTGGTAGAATTAGGATGGGATTTTCAGAGAGTGTGGTAGTGTAGATCAGCAGAATTATGCACATGTACAGAATTATGTCCATGTACATAAATTTCATATTGGACATACTGGAAGATATTAAAAGAAAAATTAGTCTCTGGTTGACATGTTAATTCTGCCCTCATGTTGATGTTAGTGTTGAGGTAGACTGGGGAAACATAAATAAATATGTGGGATGAAAACTTTTTTTTTTGAGACAGAGCCTCAAGCTGTCACCCTGGATAGAGTGCTGTGGCATCACAGATCACAGCAACCTCCAATTCCTTGGCTCAAGCTAGTCTCTTGCCTCCGCCTCCCAAGTAGCTGGGACTGCAGGCGCCCACCACAATGCCTGGCCATTTTTTGGTTGCAGCCGTCATTGTTGTTTGGTGGGCCCGGGCTGGATTTGAACCCGCCAGCTCAGGTGTACGTGGCTGGCTCCTTAGCCCGTTGAGCCACAGGTGCCGAGCCAGATGAAAACTTTTTATTGGAGTTTCTTTTTAGACTAATTGATAAAAGCCCACTGCATTTCTCTATCTTAAACTCCAGGTGTAATGCATTACTCTAGATCCCTTTCCTTATTACGTAGGTAAGAAGGTTTATTACAAAAGTAAAAAAAAATTTGAGTCAGAACTAAGTTCCTAGCACACTGTGCATACACATACACTTGATGTGTAGTCATGAGCAAATTACCTAATTTATCTAAACCTTGATTCTTGTATCTTTATAAAGATAGCTCTAGTGTTAGAACATATTTGCTCCAAAATTCAGTTATAGCCGGCTCGGCGCCTGTGGCTCAATGAGCTAAGGCGCCAGCCAGGTACACCTGAGCTGACGGGTTCGAATCCAGCCCGGGGCCACCAAACAACAATGACGGCTGCAACCAAAAAATGGCCGGGCGTTGTGGCGGGCACCTGTAGTCCCAGCTACTTGGGAGGCGGAGGCAGGAGAATCGCTTGAGCCCAGAAGGTGGAGGTTATGAGCTGTGATGCCACGGCACCCAACCCAGGGTCAACAGCTTGAGGCTCTGTCTCAAAAAAAAAAAAAAAAAAGAGTTTTTATAGAAGAGGACTGTTTGGGGGCGGTGGGTGGGAAGGGCTGGGCAGTGGCGGTGCCTTAGCCTGCGTCTTGAGGCGTCTCCTCGGTGCTGCTGGGACCCTCTGTGCCAGCCATTTTCAACCACTTTATTTCCAGAGCCAGTGGGAGAAGGAACCAGCCAGGAAGGCGCCTTCGGCTATACGGCTGCAGAAGGAGCGAGCGGCAGCGGGTGCCGGCGATTTTAATTTGTAGAAGTGAATAAAACTGATTTTAGAAGATAGGATGACTAGCACTGTAGAAAGAAAGTATGCTTATATTAGAAAAAGATTGGATCATCTGGGATACCGCCACACTCCGACAGTGGAGAGTTTACCATTAGCAGAAAAACTTTCAGATCTAAAGAAGATAATAGAGACTAAAATGTTGATGGGTGAAGTGATGACAGAATAAGCCTTTTCACTAGCTGAGGCCAAGTTCACAGCAGGGGACTTCAGCACCACAGTTATCCAAAATGTAAATAAAGCCCAAGTGAAAATTCAAGGGAAGAAAGATAATATAGCAGGTGTTACTTTGCCAGTGTGTGAACATTACCATGAAGAAACTGACAGTTATGAACTGACTGGTTTAGCCAGAGGTAGGGAACAATTGGCTAAATTATAGAGGAATTATGTCAAAGCAGTGGAACTACAGGTGGAACTGGCTTCGCTGCAGACTTCCGTTCTTAATAGCTTTGGATGAAGCTATTAAGATAACCAACAGGTGTGCAAGTGCCATTGACCATGTCATCATTCCCTGGATTGAACGTACCCTTGGTTATGTCATCACAGAGCTGCATGAGAGAGAGTGAGAAGAGTTCTATAGGTTAAAGACAATAGAGGAAAAGAAAAAGATTCTCAAGGAAAAGTCTGAGAAGGACTTGGAACAATGGAGAGCAGGTGGAGAGGCGATGGAGCCTGCTAATCTTCTGGCTGCAGAGAAGGAGTTGAAAACTACACTGAAGAAGAATACACATGAAACAGCTGATCTCAAATTTCTAAATAACCAATATGTTCATAAACTGAACCTTTTGGAGAAAGAGAGCAAAGCTCAGAATGGAAAAATTCAACAACTTCAAGAAAAGAATTTGCAAGGTGTAGTAGAAACTCTGGACAAGTCCATTCCTTTTGAAAACAAATTACACACATTTAACCTTTTAAAGATATAAAAACTATTGACTGAAAAAAAAAGAGGACTGTTTTTTCCTCTTCTTTCTTCTGTCATGGGGATGTAGTAATAAGGCCTTCAGGAGACATCACATGCTGGCACCTTGATCTTGGACTTCACAGCCTTCAGAACTATGAGGAAATAAACTTTTGTTCTTTATAAATTACCCAGTCTCATGTATTCTGAATGGACTTACACAGATGAAACAAACTGTTATGAATAACAGCTTAAATATGGCTTGGTGCCCAGAGCTCACTGAGAACTTGTGTTTTTCCTACTGTGAGAGTTAAACATTTGCTTATAGCAAGGATGTAAATAGGAAAACCCACATACATTCATGTAAGGGTCAAAGAATAATGGATATACATGTTATGTGTGCACGTTTATGGGTATGTATTTACATCAGTGTCCTGATTTAACTCTGGGTGGAAATAAGGAGCTTATTCTCCTTTGAAAATTTACAATTGGGTTTTTAGATTACATAGTGTATTTCTAATTTATACCCAAGATTGCTCCTGGATAATCAGATCATAGAATAATATAGGGAAAGCCATTTTTTTTTTTTTTTTTTTTTTTGGAGACAGAGCCTCAAGCTGTCGCCCTGGATAGAGTGCTGTGGCATCACAGCTCACAGCAATCTCCAATTCCCGGGCTCAAGCGAGTCTCCTGCCTCCGGCTCCCAAGTAGCTGGGACTACAGGTTCCTGCCATAACGCCCGGCCATTTTTAGGTTACAGCTGTCATTGTTGTTTGGTGGGCCCGGGCAGAATTTGAACCCGCCAACTCAGGTGTACCTGGCTGGCGCCTTAGCCCATTGAGCCACAGGCACCAAGCCATTTTTTTTTCTGAGACAGTCTCACTATGTTGCCCTCAGTACAGTAATGCGGTGTCACAGCTCACAGCAACCTCAAACTCTTAGGCTTAAGCGATTCTCTTGCCTCAGCCTCCCAAGTAGAGGGAAAGCCAATTTTAAAACTACAGGCCTTGCTTGAATGTTTACTATTATGAAAAATGTTCAAAGCATGATTTTTGTCTTCAGAAATAAGACAATTCTTATGGGTAAAAGAGTCATGGGGTGGGTATAACTAACTCTATAGAGTGATAATTATCAAAAAATAGAATGTTGCCCTAACTTAAAAAAGATTAGGAAACTTAAAAAAGGGGGGGTGAGATTCCTACGTACCGTGCCGTGCTGCTTATGGCAGCGCTGGAGAGGGGGCGCTGAGCTGTTGGGTATGAAGTGTAACAGAACAGACTTTACCACCTGAAACTGCTGCTTCAAGTTCAGATCAGGCAAGGAACAAACCTCGTAACAACCAACAAGACCAAAGAAGAGTACACTTAAGTTGAAGACACAACACT
>CAUYON010075229.1:0-34348 GCA_963573935.1 Arctocebus calabarensis | reverse complement strand
TTTGACTAATGTAACATTATAAAATATTTTAAATTAGAAATGTGATGTCTTTCCAAAAATCACATTATAACAAAGACATGTGTACCAGAATGTTTATTGCAGCCCAATTCATAATTGCTAAATCATGGAAGAAGCCTAAGTACCCATCAACCCATGAATGGATTAATAAGTTTGGAATATATATACCATGGAATACTATACAGCCTTAAAGAAAGATGGAGACTTTACCTCCTTCATGTTTACATGGATAGAGCCGCAACATATTCTTCTTAGCAAAGTATCTCAAGAATGGAAGAAAAAGTATCCAATGTACTCAGCCCTACTATGAAATTTAAAGGTTTCATTTGAAGGCTATAACCCAACTATAGCACAAGAATATGGGAAGGGAGTGGAGGGGGGAGGTTGGGGTGGAGGAAGGGTAATTGGTTGGATCACACCTATGGGGCATCTTAGAAGGGTACAGGCGAAACTTGCTAAATGCAGAATACAAATGTCTTTATATAATAACTAAGAAAATGCCATGAAGGGTATTTTAAACAGTTTGATGAAAACATTTCAGATTGTACATGAAACCAGCACATTGTACCCCTTGATTGCACTAATGTACGCAGCTATGATTTAATTAAAAAAAAAAAAAAGAACTGGGAGAATGTGAGGTATTGGTAAAATGCTTCAAAAATTCTTCTTATTTGTGGAAAGGTATTACTGGTGATACTTCAAATCACTGAGTGAACAATTTCAGAAAGAGTAGGCAAGACGGCAGACCAGAAGCAGTCTGCATGCATTGCTCTTAAGGAGAAGATGGAAAATTTCAGTTGGATACTCACCTATGGAAGGGCCCTCTTGAAAGAGTGTTGTGAATCATAGGAGAAGCAATGGGGGAGAAAAGTGACAGTGAGATACACTTGGCAAGACTGGCAGATACTTCAGGCTTTGAGGGGGGCCCTACCACCAACATACAGACTAATCAGGGAGCTACTTAAGAGCCTGTGCAGTGATATTGCTATTGAATAGATGAAGAAAAGTATTTAATAAAATGTAGCAACCTTTCATGATAAAAACCATCAGCAATCTCGGCATAGAAGCAACTTATCTCAATATATTATAATAAAAGATATATATGAAAAACCCACAGGCAACATCATGCTGAATGGGAAAATTTTGAAAAAAGTATTTCTCCTAAGAACTAGACAAGAGCAAGGATGTCTGTTGTCACCACTTCTACTCATCACGGTAGTGGAAGTTCTATCCAGAACAAATAGGTTAGTAAAATAAATAAAGAGTATCCAAACTGGGAAGGAAGAGATAAAACTATCCTTGTTCATTGATGATATGATCTTGTATTTAGAAAACCACAAAGACTCCACCCAGAGACTCCTAGAATTGATAAATCTAGCCAATTCTCAGGTTACAAAATCAATGTACACAAATTTGTAGAATTTCTATATATTAATCATAGTCAAGCAGAGTCAAAACAGATACTCAATATCATTTATAATTACTACAAAAAAAAACCTTAGGAATAAACCAAGGAGGTTAAGAAACATCTCCACAAGGAGAACTGTGAAATGCTGAGGAAAGAAGTTGCAAATCACACACAAAAAAGGAAAAACATCTCTTGCATATGGATTGGTGGAATCCATATCATTAAAATGTCCATACTGCCCAAAGTGATTAACAGGTTCAATATAATTCTTACAAAAATACTGATGCCATGTTTATAGACCTAGAAAAAAAAAATCCAAAGCTACATTTGGAAAAAAAAAAAAAAAAAGAGCCTGAATAGGCAAAGCAATCTTAAGCAAAAAGAACAAATCAGGAACATCGCATTATCTGATTTCAAATTAACTAAAGTAACCCAAACAGCATGGTAGTGATATAGAGAATAGATCAATGAAATAGAGTAGGGAACCCAGAAATGAACCAATATAGCTATGATCAACTGATCTTCAACAAAAAGACAGCAGCATACACTGGTGAAAGAAAACCTTATTCAACAAGTGATGATGGAAAACGGGATAACCATGGGCAAAGGAAAGAAACAGGACCTATTTCTCTCACCATGTACAAAAATTAATTCAAGATGGACAAAAATACTTAAATGGAAAGCATGAAATCATTACATTTCTGGAAGGAAACCCAGGAGAAACTCATACATCAGCCTAGGCAAAGGATTTATAACTAAGACCCCAAAAGCAAATATGGCAATAACCAAAATAAATAAATGAGACTTAGTTGAATTAAACTAGGCTTCTACACAGCAAAGGAAACAATCAACAGAGTAAATAGACAACCTATGCAGAATGGGAAAAAATATTCACAAATTATACATGCAACAAACAGCTAATATCCAGAATCTACAAAGAACGCAAACAGAGAAGCAAGAAAAAATATATAAACAACCTCATTAAATGGTGTGCAACAATGAACGAAAGTCATTCATAAGAAAATGAAGAAATAGCCCACAAACATAAGAAAACATGCTCAACATCACTAATCCTCGGGGAAATGCAAATTCAAACCACAATGCAATAGCACCTTACCTATATAAGAATGGCCACTATTAAAAAATTAAAAAAAAAAACAGATGCTGGCCCAGATACAGAGATAAAGGAATGCATATAGACTATTGGTCCAAGTGAAAATTAGTACAACCTCTCTGGAAAACAACATGGAGATTTCTTTTATCAAAATAATTTATTTTTTTTTAATTTCAGAATATTACAGGGCTACCGCACTGTGTTTGTTAGATGCATTACTTTTGTACAGTTTCATTCAAAGTTATAAGTGTGTCCATCCTCCAGATACTGTACATGGTACCTGTCTGGTGTGAATGAACCCCCTCCCCCATGCATGATTGCCATTTAATTTTACTACCATAGATACATGGGAGTGTTGATAATTTAGTTCCAATTAAAAGCGAGTATTCGTGGTGTTTGCTTGTCCATTCTTCTGTTACTTCACTTAGGATGATGGTCTCCAGTAACACACCCAGGCTATTATAAGAGGTATTAGCTCACCAATTTTTTATGATTGAGCAACATTCCATGGTGTGTGTGTGTGTGTGTGTGTGTGTATTACATTTTATTAATCCACTCATGTATCGTTGGGCACTGGGGTTGGTTCCACATCTCTGTGATTGTGAATTGTACTGCTATACACATTTGAGATCAATTGTCTTACTTATAAAGTGTCCTTTTTTCCAGGGGGTAAGTACCTGCTAGTGCAGTGGTTCTCAACCTTCCTAATGCCATGACCCTTTAATACAGTTCCTCATGTTGTGGTGATGCCAATCATAAAATTATTTTCATTGCTACTAAAATAATGTTGGGGGTCACCACAACATGAGGAACTGTATTATAAAGTGATACAAAGATCACTTGCTAGTGATCATTGCTAGTAGCAATGAAAATAATTTTATGGTTGGGGGTCACCACAACATGAGGAACTATATTAAAGGGTCGTGGCATTAGGAATGTTGAGAACCACTGCTCTAGTGGGATTGCCAGATCAACTGGTAGTGTTTTGAGGTTTTTCCACACTATTTCCCACAGAGGTTGTGCTAACTTGTAGTTCCACCAACTGTGCACGGGTGTTCCTTATCCACACCAGCATCTGTTGTTCTGGGACATGGATAAAAGGCATTCTCACTGAATTTTGATATCTCATTGTGATTTTTGTTTTGCATTTTCCTGATGATTAGAGACTTTGAGCATTTTTTCATATGTTTTTTGGCCATTATTCTTGTGAAAATTTTCTGTTCATTTCTTTCACCAACTTTTTCTCTTTTTCTTTTTTTGAAACAGAGTCTCAAAGCTGTCACCCTCGCTAGAGTGCTGTGGTGTCACAGCTCACAACCTCAAACTCTTGGGCTTAAGCAATTCTCTTGCCTCAGCCTCCCAAGTAGCTGGGACTACAGGTGCCCACAACAATGTCCCTCCATTTTTTTTCATTCTTGCAGTTGTCTTTGTTATTTTGGCTGGCCCAGGCCGGGTTCCAACCCACTAGCCTCGGTGTACATGGCCAGTGCTCTACCCACTGAGCTACAGGCACTGCCTCTTTTACCTTCTTTTTAATGGTGGTGTTTGATGTCTTCTTGATGAAGAAACAAATGTAAGCCTACCATTTGATCCAGCAATCCCACTGCTGGGTATTTTCCAAAGGAAAAGAAACAAAGACACCTGCCCTCAAACATTTATTGCAGTACAATTCACAATTCTAAAGATGTGGAATCAATCTGTCTATCAATTCATGAGTGGATTAAGAAAATGTGGTATATAAACACATGTGCATACACACACACACACACTACTCAGACATTAAAAGGAATGACATAAAGTCATTTGCAGCAAGTTTGATGAGCCTGGACAACATTATTCTAAGCAAAGTTTCTCAGGAATGGAAAAACAAACACCGCATTTACTTACTAGTAATTAGGAGCTAAACCATGGGCACACATGGGCCCAAGAAAACATAAAGCCTCTGGAATCCAAGAACAGGGGAGTCTGGGAAGGAATGAAGGGTAAAAACACCATACGAAAACTATTCTGGAGACAGTCACACTAAAAGATCTGACTCAAGCATCACACAAAGTAACTATGTAACAAAAACATTTGTACCTCCTTAACATTTTGAAATTTAAAGAAAATACAGTTTCAATTATTGAAAGAGCTCAGTGTTATTTTTCATACTATATGTGTCCTTGGAAATTGGAAGGCTCATTTTTGGAAAGTATAATTTTAAAAGATAATGTTTTATGCAGTGTTTTATAATTCACTGCATTCTCTTTATCATATTTTCAGTTTTGAAACTTCGAGTACCAAGCAAGTATTTCTATTTTCTCCATTTAAAGAAAACAAACAAGCAAACAACCAATTAAAACCTGGTCTGGGTGCCTGTGTGGTGAGCAACAGAGCCAGGACTTACAATTCCTTTTCTCCTTCTTTATGACCAGGGCAATTCATGACCATTCCAATCTTTTTCCTACAACAGAAATGAAAAACACAGAAGATATCACCCATACTTCTGCCTTTAAACCATCACAATAATCCATACTTTTCCATGACTACACAAAATTGTTTTGTTTTAATTTCTACCTGATATAGTAAAGTGATCACTTTAAGATGCATTCAAGATAATTGCATCTAGGTCATAGACAAAAGTTATTATTGGCTTGGCACCTGTGGCTCAATGGGCTAAGGCTCCAGCCACATACACCTGAGCTGGCGGCTTCAAATCCAGCCCGATCTGCCAAACAACAATGATGGCTGCAACCAAAAAATGGCCAGGCATTGTGGCAGGTGCCTGTAGTCCCAGGTACTTGGGAGGCGGAGGCAGGAGACTCGCTTGAGCCCAGGAATTGGAGGTTGCTGTGAGCTGTGATGCCACAGCACTCTATCCAGGGTGACAGCTTGAGGCTCTGTCTCAAAAAAAAAATAAATAAAAGAAGAAGAAGAAGAAGTTATTATTGTTTTTGCCTTCTTGTGAATGGCCCAATGAGAGGGAGATAGAGTTAAATTAAATAATTTAGATTAGCTGTATATGTGAAATTCTAGACTGAAAATTTTGGGAGATTCAAGAGCTAAATTTTAAGCAAAACTGTACTATCTTCTCCATATTTCAGAATAGAGTTTCACAGACAATCAAAGACTTTCTAAGGTCATTTCACCATCTCTGATGATAGGATTGTTGACAGCTTATGATGTGAACTTCAGAATACTTTTTATATCTTTCTTTGCTTAACACTTAGGTCAGTGCTTCATTATCAATAGTAATATGTTTCACTTTTTGAGAGAATTACTGTCCCACATAGATGTTCTCACCTCTTCTTCAAATGGCTAAAAATAAAACTTCTTGTTTTCAGACAGACAATGCCACTGTTTTGGACCATATGAAACTATGACAGGCCAATAGCTTCTTTCTTTATCTCTTTTAACCCATTTTAATATCACTTCGATGACTGCAGAGTCATTTAAAGCAGTTGAATGTATTGCCCAGGGTAAAGTTTCTGCAATTCAATAGCATGATATATAAGCTGAATTTATGAAAAAGTAAAGGTACTAGAGATCGAAATGAAAGGAAATTAACTTTTGTATTAGGAAAAAAAAACCCACTAACTCTGGGAAGCGGGGGAAAAAAAACTAGGCAAAATGAACTCTGATTTATAGGTTTTCTTCCAAAGTTCAAAGATTTTTCCACAGTCTTTTGCTGCAGTGGAGAAGTGACTGCATTATTCATTCCTTTAGAAAAGTATCTTGCACTGAACGTTAAGTTCAATAAGGCAAACTAGCACCGTCAACCATATATAGCTATCATTCTACTATATTCTAATACTTGAGGTTTAATTAGCTCTACATCATAACATTAATAATTTTAACAATTTTCAGAGTACAAAGGCCATATACAATCATTCAAGATATTCCAAAAATATACGTAAAGAAAAATTTAACCAACTATCCCACCACTAATGTATAAACATTTGAAATATTTACGAATTATATGTTTGTATATATTCTTAGACTCTTAGAAAGAGTCTCCCTCAATAGAGTGCTCTGGTGTCACAGCTTACAGCAACCTGACTCTTGAGCTCAAGTGATTCCTTTGCATCAGCCTCCCAGTAGATGGGACTACAGGCGCCCGCCACAACACCAGACTATTTTGAGAGACAGGGTCTCACTCTAGCTCAGGCTGTCCTCAAACTTGTAAATTCAGGCAATCCACCCTCATTGGCCTCCCAGAGTGCCAGGATTACAGGCATGAGGCACTGTGCCCAACCTACTTTATACTATTTTTAAAATAATAAAGTGATATATAGTCACTAGGAAAATTGTTGAAATATAGAAAAAAATAAAATTTACTCATTTTTTTAACCAGTAAGTGAAAATGTTAGCTGTGTGTTTGTGTATCTGTTACATGAAAGATTTACCTGCGATGCCAAGCCAGGCATCAACATTCCAAGTGAAGGGAGAGACCATCAGTCCGAATTTATAAACTAGGTATTCTAAGACCAATTATAAGTTTCTTAATCCCTCACCTAGACCAAAGGTAAATAAAGGTCACTTAGTTATGCTATCAAACATTGTTCACTCTATCTAACTATTAAAGGATTAAACAACTATTATGTACCCATTATCATTAAAAACTTAAAAAAATTAAAAAGTTTTTAAAATGTATTACAAAAATTGGGGGAGAGTACACTAAGAGCCCTCATTTTGCCTCTATCTAATGTATTTATGTAACATAAAAATCATTTGTATCTTCTAAATATACTGAAATACGTGAAAATAAATGACAATATATTTTTTAAAAAAGATTGAAGAATTTTTTCCAACTGATCAATAGCTCTTTTGCATATATTCAGGGCACTGATGTTATGTTAGCCAAAGATAAGATAGCTAAAAGTACTTAGCTATCTTCTTCATGTCCTGTCCTTATTTTATGATGTCTTTAATAAAAATAATATTTTTTTTGAGACAGAGTTTCACTCTGTTGTCCTGGAGTTGAATGCCATGGTGTCATCATATTTCACAGCAAGCTCAAACTCTTGGGCTCCAGCAATGCTTATGCTTCAGCCTCCCAAGTAGCTGAGACTACAAACACCCACCACAACACCCAGCTAATTTTTTCTATATTTTAAGAGATGGGTCTCACTCTTGCTCACACTGGTCTCGAACACAGAGCTCAAGCAATCCACCCACCCCAGCCTCCCAGAGCATTAGGATTACAAGTGTGAGCCACTGTGCCTGGACAGTAATTCTTAACTTTAAAAAAGGCAAATAAATTTCACATTGAAGATTAAGAGTAAGGTTATTAGGTTATTGGTATTAATTCATTTAAAAAAAATCACAGTTATTAAATAAAACACTTTGAGTATGGTATGAATCCTATATTCCCAAGTGGAGGAGATAGTTGTTTTCCTTCCCTTTCTCCTCTTTTGACATTGGGTAAAAAAGCAAAGTATAGCAGTCTGTCTGGTGCCTGAATCCTATCTAGGAATTTTAATGCAGACCAATTATTTGGTTAAGAGTTGATGGTAAAGGAAACAGAGAGATATCTCTGTCAAGGCTATGCCATCAGCCTTTAAGGGCAAAGATTATTTATTTTGTCTTGAGTGTTATTAGATTTAGCAAATAAAAATATAGATTCCAAGTAAAAGTTTGAATTTCATGATAATATGTCACTGGTAATAGTTGGGAATATACCAATAGTTATTTCTTGTTTCTTTAAAAGTAAAATGTAAATATTGGTCCAGAATATGTCTGTCAGTTCCTCTTGGATTACGTGGGGGCCGTTTCTGGTAGAGATCCTCAGAGGGGTGATCGTGGGGTCGGTACAAGGAGGCTGACAAAGGCAAACACATTCAACCTGAACCAAGCGGAAAGCATTGGTGGATACCTACGGCCTAACCAGGAATAAACAACTCATGAAAATGGACCTGCCTCAGTTCCCAACACAGGAAAGGTTGTAGGATATCCAGCACAGCAGAGAAGGAACAGCCAGCTCTTGGGACACGTGGTGATGCTTTATTCTAACTCTGTGGGAGAAAAACACAATGTCATGCTGTTCATCGGACTGATAAGAAAATAGAGCACAAAACAAGTATCATGCTGTTTTACGCATTTTAAACTATTTAAAGTTTCATTTTCAGCTCAATTTGTATACCAAAAAGAAAAGAAATACACACGCGCAAACACATAGTGGTTCTCAAAGCCATAAAAACAGTACAGTTGAGTTTTAGAAATGATGATGCTTACTGCACTGATGACGGATTAATCTATTATACTCAGGAAATCCCAGAGAAACAAAAGGTTCTTTTTTTTCCAATAGATAAATTGAGATGCAACACATCAATTTAACTGGAAATCATATTTATTCTTTGAACCCTTGTCTAGCTAAAATTCCTTAGATAAAACCTCACACATAATTCTCCCTTTCAAGACAGACTCAACCACTCTGCTGTGCACCTGATTAGGGGTATTGTACATTCTGCTAGAATAACATTTATTAGTCTGTGTTAACACCAAGTGCACACAGTGTTAATGGGAATTAGAAATGGCTATAAACTTCTGGTGATGTGTGATTTCCACCTGAAAGGATAAGTAGAATTATTCAGGTGGAAATGAAGGAAGTGTATTTTAAGCAAACAGAATAGAAATCATAGAGACATAGAGTATTAAAGGAGAAATTTCATCAGGGAAAATAAAGATCACTGAAGTTGAACCACAGGCTGGCTTGCTAGGTTTTTAAGAGGTATAAGATAATATAAGAGCACATGGCGAAGGGCTTTTGTGCAGGACAACCTCCTGTTTATTTAATCCTAAATATGGTACAGTGCCCACTGAATGTTTCAGAAGGGATACAGGACGTAGTTTGTTTTAATAATATTATGGTGATTATTACATACAGAAAAAATGCTAAAAATGGATCACTAGTGGCTCTTATTGCTTATTTGGCCATTACAGTATTTCAAAGGTAATGTAAATAGGTGGTGCGTCTGGCTGAGGACCACACAAACTATTCAGAAGCTGCTTGCCTTCTCAGGCACTTCTCTTACCAGCTTGCTCCCGTGGACTTGAATGTGACGCGAGGCACAGATGATCTGGAGTGTTGAAGAGCCTGGGTCACTGCTTAGCTCTATCACTGAATTGGCTGTGTGATCTTCACAGTTTCCTCCTTTGTAAACAGAGGTAAAACTATTGCCACCTTAGGCGACTGTCTTGAGGACTAAAAGATTTATAACTATTGCTATTAAAATGATGATAGTAGTTAGAAAGATTGTGAAAATAATCCATGCCAAACAAACCGAGTGTTTGGACTAAAACCGTTGGGCGAATTAAAAAGATTAATTGTAGAGATGCTTCTAAAATTATAATCAGTAGAACTCTCATTTAGACACAAAATTAAGCAAAAGCAACAAAACATGTTGCAGTTTAAATTGTTTTTAGGATGCAATGACTATAATAGGGGGTATATAATCAGACAAACTGATATTTTCTAGAAAAGGATCTTCCTATATTCTGTCAAACTGTAGCATATGAACAGTTGTAATTTTCTGTTTTAATCACATCTGTGTGTGATATCATGAGCCACCTCACTGTCGACAAGGACCATGGATGTATTGGGGCTGACATCTTTTAGAGTCATATATTCATATTGGAAAGTCATACTGTAGAACCTCACAGCATAGATTTGGATCTTGCCTACATTTCATATCTGGGTTGAGGGATGATCATCTGCCTTTTTTTTTTGTTTTTTTACTTTTATAAAATGTCATTAATTTGAATACAAGTTTCTATAGTTTAGAAGTAGAAAAAATTTACAATGTTCTGCTTCCCTGTCATTTGTTAAATTTGTTGGTTAACTTGACCAACAATCTGAATAAGGGCAAAATCAATGTGGATGATGGCAAAATCCCTAACAGACACATTGTCTCCACAGTGCCCTTCTGATGCTGATGCCGGTAACATTGAGAACTAGTGGTGGGGGGGGCCTCCCATGACCATTTTTTCACCTGCCTTCCTGCTCCATCAACTGTCTTTTGTGGATTGTAGCCTAATTGAGCTCCATTTCCTATTTTCTCTAAGAAGCATTAAGATATTGAAAAGATTTTCCTACCTAGATACTTGTTAAATTAGCATGAAACTCCAACTCTTATTCTATCAATAAGTAAAAATAGTATTTAACTTGGTCCTGCTCCATGACGTAGAAAAATAGAGTAAATGCTGCCATGATGATGCCTCAGAGGAGAGTGGCCATGAAGATGGACGGTCATTATGTTTAGATTTCTCAGGCACCGACTTGATATGTAGATTACCAGACACTGTTACACAAGTAAATAGTCTGAAAGTAAAGATAAAGATGTAGTATCTGATGAAGACAGTACAAGATTTTGAGGAATTCCAATTAGGAAAAAAATATCAGTTTTAAGATGGAAAGATATTGTTAAAATTGTCTGAAATGTCTGGGTAAATCTTGGGATGAAATTTAATGAGAAATCTGTATGGCTGTTTATACGTGTATAAGAAAGAACAAGTATCCATCGACTCAGATCAATCTAGATAATAAGTGAAGAACATGAGGCTGGAAAATGAGAATTGTTTTTCCTCGATTACATGCAGAAGAGATTAATACAGGTTTTCCTTTCTTAAAATATGTATACGTTTTTTGGCACCCTCCATATTTTTGTTTCTCAAAATCTTTAACATAACTGGCTCACGTTTTTAATTCACTTTGCAGATGGATGGCTAAAATTATTTCAGGGTTGATATATATCCAATTCATGCAGCTGTATCCATTTCTCCATTTCCCTGATGTGTGATCACTGCAGACATTATTAGTCAATCATTATATCCATTCCCGCATAGATTTACGTTCAGGAATCAATCTCACCAGAGATTAAGCAGAACTGTCTCAATAAGTGAAGCTAAGCTGCCATTCCATCTTATATTTTGTAAAAACTAAGAAAAGGAGCAAAAATTAGCAAGCATTCTTCCATATGGACAAAATCTCCACAGTAGTCTTGCTGTGCTCCTGATTTTTAATTCTTTGAGGTGCAAGATACATTTCCCATTGCATCTAGCATCCTGCAAAACCTCAGTATTAAAATTCACAGTACATTTTGCTTGCAAACGTATTGATCCTAAGAATACTTTTCTCAGAGGTACTATAGGCTGATACCATTTAAATTCCTATTTGTTTATATATTACAGAACATTAAGCGGCTATTTCACATTAGAGAAACATAAAAGCAACTCGTATGGCTGAACCTGAAAGAGATCATTCAAGCTTTGATTGGTTCTTTTTAATGGATTGCAACATATGGAGAAAATAAAGCTTTGCAATTATCAACATTTGCCAAAGAAAAAAACATTACAGAAATGTTTAGAGAAAAGAATTAACAGGAGAAAATGCCACAAGGAAACTGCAAAAGGAAAAGTAGGTGATCCTTGGGATCAGTGCTGAAATAATTGTATGTATTAGAGCAAGATACTTAGAAATTTTTACATAATGTCAGAAAACTTGTACTTACAAAGACAGCCTATAACCATAACACTGGAGAAAAAAATAAAAACAATGCAAAACAACCCCCCCCCAGACTTACCAAACCTATAATCCCTCTCTTGTCTAATAGCTAATATTTTCTTACCCTTGGCTTTTTAGCTGGCCATTGAACCTTATAGTTACCTAGAAACGAGGCTACTTTTGATGAGCATGCTACGGTCATCAAGTAAGATGACTACTGGTTTTGTATTGCTGTCTCACAAATCACCACAAACTTAGCAGTTTATGACAATATAGATTTATTATCTCAAGGTTTCCATGCATCAAGAATCTGCATATGGGTTAGATGGATTGTCTATTCAAGGCCTCATGAGACTATAATCAAGATGTAAACCAGGCATAGTGGAGTCCTCTTCCAAGCTCCTGGGTGTTAGAATTCATCTCCTTGGAGCTATACAACTGAGGTCCCTGTTTTCTTGCTAGCTGTCAATCAGAGACCATTCTCAGTTTCTAAAGGCCGCCCACAATTCCCTACCACATGGGACTCATAGACATTCACAACTTGAATATTTGCATTCTTCTGCACCAGTAGGAATGCATTTCTCTGACTTTTTCTTCTTCAAATAGAGAAAAATCTCTACTTTCAAAGGTATCACCTGATTAAATCAAGCTGCAGCAGGATAATCTTTCTTTGTTTAAAAAATAATAATAATAATAGCATACAGTGAGTGTCCACCAGGGGACAGGAATTGTGGAGGACATCTAAGAATTCTGCTTACTACAGTGTCCAGTCATTTAAGGGATAATTAAAAGAAGTTTAAATAATATGTACTGTCAAGTGAAAGTGGCATTGAGTGTTTGAACTAATACATTGTATTTATAGAATGTGTCGATAAATTATGTAGTAACTTGCTTTCTGGAAATAATGAGTTCTACTGTACAGCAGATCAAACTATTATGTTTCATTGTCCCTTAGATCACTTGACCTTCCTTAGTTTCAGTTCCCACATTGCTCAACTTGGAATTTTAATAATGCCTATCTCAAAGATTTGCTCCCAGCATGAAATATAAGATTTTCATTAAAGGATTTAGCAAACCATAATGAATAAAATAAATATGAATCATTGTTATTGTCATCATGTATTACTATTGCTTTTTGAAGCCCCAAAGAGCTGTAATATTTTGGCTTGTTTTATTTAATCTATTTAAGGAAAAACATAGCTTTAACTTTTAATTTGAGCAATGTTATGATGTTTGATTTTGTTTTAGGCTTTTCTTCTTCTTTGTCTTCTTCTTTTTTTTAAATTTAGATGTTACAAAGGTGCTTCTGTGTTTCTGCTGCAAAATTTAGTATCCAAAATTAGCATACGTACATCAAAGAATGTTCTTCTTAAATAATTCAGCTAATTAAATTAAAGCTGTTTCAGAACATCTTCTAGAATCTGGAACTTTTTTGATACTGTATTAGTCTTTATAATTGTGTCTCTGGAAGGACTTTCCCAAAAAACATGGTGAATGCATAAAATATGGAGTTAGAGTTTGTGTGTATGTTAATCTTTGTGGCATTAAGAAAATAAATAAGACAAAGAGACTAGGCATAGAAATAAAGACCTTTTATAAACTATAAAGGAAACTAGCTTATTTATTATCCAAAAATATTTAAATATAAACATGAAAAGCAAAATAAAAATAAACTCATTGCACTTCTTGAGCTACTACCCATGTGTTACAGGTAGGACTGAAAACAAGGCCACATAGCTCCCCAAAAGATCAGGAGAAAGAGGAGGAATATATTCAGAACCCTGCAGGCTAACTATTAATAATTACCAGCAAAATGGAGTTTCATTGAGTCAGAATTGCCTGAGGATAAAACATAAATATAGGAAGATCCACCAGTCCATTCAAGGAGTTTTGTTCATTAGACTATCAGGAGCACAGAATTATTAGATTTTACTAAGTAGAGGGAGTTCTAAGTAGATTTTTTGAAGAGTCACATTTTTTGAAATTATTGATTTTCATTAAATTACAATAGCAATATGTGGGTTCATATGCAATGCCATATCAAATTAGCAAAACCTTATCCTTAAGTTCTTTCTGGAAATCCAATCCAAAACAATACTTGGCAATTATGTTATTATGTAGGCTTTAAAATCTGCAATTGCAATGACTTCTCGTAAAAAATACACTGTAAGATGTAATTATTCATTGTTATGTAAGCCACATCAGTGAAAGTTAGATGAATTTTTTGACCTTTCAGATAAATTCCTTGTAGCTATGTAAATATTTTTTAACAAAGAACTATAAATTTTTACCTAAAGCAGATATAAAACGTAAAGGATTTAAGTAGTCTTTAGTCACCTTTGAATAATAACTTTAATCTAAAATGAATCTAAAATGATCTAATACTTGGCTTGGCACTGGCCACATACATCGAGGCTGATGGGTTTGAACCCGGCCTAGGCCAGCTGAACAACAATGACAACTGCAACAAAAAAATAGACAGGTGTTGTGGCAGGTGGCTGTAATCCCAACTACTTGGGAGATTGAAGCAGGAGAATCACGTAAGCTCAAGAGTTTGAGGTTACTGTGAGCTGTGATGCCACACACTCTACCCAGGGTGACAGCTTGAGACTCTGTCTCAAAAAATAAATAAATAAATAAATAAATAAAATAAAATGATTTAATACTAACCAAAATAAATGATTCAAAAGGGGAGGCATTCCCTATTGACTTCTTCCATTCCTTGCCCTTGGATAATAATAAATAAAATGAGAAGAGAGATCCTAGGTAGGCATGGGATGGAAGCAAAATCTTAGTAAAAATACACGCTTAATTTATGGTGCCTTGATTTTAAAAGTTAATAGTTTATGAATTTACACATTTACCAGTGAAAAGGATACAATAGAAGATAATATCTTGAAGTTGGATAAAGAAGGGAGCAGAAAAAAGTATGAGCGAAATTGACAAAGGCCGCTGTGAAAATATGATATAAATACTTAAGAGGAATAATATTCTTTTTGTTCTTTTTTTCTTTTTTTGAGACAAAGTCTTATTCTTTTGCCCTGTGGTTGAGTGCTATGGCATCATCATAGCTCATAGCAAACTCAAACTCTTGGGTTGAATGATCCCCTTGCCTTGGCATCCCAAGTATTTGGGACCACAGGTATCATGACCGTTCCCAGCTAGTTTTACTATTTTTTATAGAGACAGGGTCTCACTCTTGCTCACACTGGTCTCAAACTCCTTCCTCAGTATCCCAGAGTGTTAGAATTGCAGCTGTGAGCCACTGTACCCTGCCAGGAATAACATTCTTAATATAATACCACTAAAAAATCTTGAAGTTTTCTTTTAGTTTTGGAGGTCATGATCAATGCAATCTTTTTATGATGGTGTTTGCAATTAGGAGCGGAACAGTTTGTCATTAATACATCATAAAAAATGAAAGACTCTGTAATCTTTGTATACTAGTCAGGGTATCCAGTAGCTGAGCTAGACATTGTACATATTAACATTAACCATTGTAAGTTTTCACTCTAAAAATTCCACAAGGTAGTCAAGAACTACTTCCTCAAGTATCTACTTTCTATGGAATTTTCCATAGTAGGTCAAAAGATGCTTTTTTAGTCTCCATCTTTCTTTAAGGCTGTGTAAGGAGGATTTTTTTCTTCCTTTCTCACAGGAGTGATTGGGGCAGATGTGAGAGGGCACGGCCTCGTCTGTGAGGGACAGCCTATGACGTCACGACTGGCTGTCATCTGTGGAACATCTTCTTGTCACATGGGGGTGAGTCTGCTAGACACAGAGACAAGGCCGCCCACACAGGGGGTGAGCTTCTGTCTCTTCCACCCTTCCACTTCCTACCCTTTCCCCTCCTGCCTCCTCTACTTTGTCTAACAGAAGCCCAGCCCTCCCTGTACTATCCATGCTTACATTTGCTACATCCTTTTTCCAGGGGCCATAGTCTTAAAAAGTTATGAAAAGGGTTGAGTCTGCCTTTGAGGTCACCCTGGCCAGATCCCAGGCACAAGGGGTGAAATTGGACCCAAAGACGGCAAAGCCCAGTGCCCCCAGCTTGGCACACCCCTAATGGGCAGCTGGGTCTTTTCTGCAAAGGGATATCTATTTTCTTTGACTGCTGAGTTCTCTCTCAATCAATATAAATCCATCTCCCTGGGAGCGTCCTAATGATCTATAGAATCAGGCTGCATATCATGACTTCAAAAGAACACTGATAAGCAATTTTCACTTTGTTAATTTTTTCCCCATGAATTAGTGGAAAGGCTTTCTCCCAGATTGCAGTTAAAATTTAGTGCCTGCCCTAAAATTTATATCTTCTTTAAATGCATGAGTCTGAAAGCATTCCATTCCGATAAGTACCCATTTCTACCATATTTTTATTTAAAAGTCATTACTCTGTTAAACTTAGATGGACGACTTTTTGGATTTTTCCCAGATGAGTAAAATAGGCTCTCTGTGGGGTGAGGGGGAGGAGTGGAGACATGAGCAGAGGTTAGAGGAGGATGCAGCCCAGGGCAGAATGCGTGCAGTTAGGAAGGAAATGATATAAAACCATTTAGTAGCTGTAGGGATTCCTGAGCCTGTTCTACTGGAGGATATTATGGTTGAGTGAATATGAATCCATTTACTTATTTACTGATTCCTGTTCTTACGCCCACTGATGCCCTCCCATTGATGAGCTAGTGATCACAGGTATGACAATATACCAAGAGGCCCCCAAGTACAAACTCAAATGGAACTCCTGACCTAGGTGTCTGTTATGTGCCAGCCGTCTGTGAGGTGTTCACATCCTGTTTCCTAGAGAGAGCAGAGCCAGCCTGCTGAGTTTCCCAGTCGTGCTTACTCCGGTCCTACAAGGATGGCCCCAGGGCAAGGTGCTTGGACTCTCTGGGGCTCAGATTCTTCACCTTCAGAATGTGGAGAGGGGTAGTACCTGCCTCACAGTGTGGTGAGGATTACAGGAGGCCAGATCCAGGGTTTCGCTACGGTCAGCACAGGGTCTGCCCTTGATAAGTAGCAGTGCTGTGGAGCAGGAAGGAGACCCACCCATTCGCCTGGGAGGGCTCTGCAGGGAGGGCCATGGTTGGGACATTCGTGCTAGACTTTAAGGAGTTATATTCCCTTTTGTTTGTTTCCCTGGGCTCTGGACAGACTATTTTGTTTTGTTTTTATTTTTTAATTTATGTTTCGTGTTAAGACTGTGAATGAAAATTCAGGGTTTTTTTGTTTGTTTGTTTCTTGATGCAGAATGGAGCCTGTGTTTAATTTCTCCTGCTCAGCAGCCCTGTTTTCGGGGAGAGATCTGCAGAGCCCTAGGGCCTCTTTAAGGGGCAAATGCCCCGACAGGGAGCCAGCCCTTGTTTTCCTTGTCGGTTTGTCTTCACTGAACATGGATTTAAATCATCTCTGAGTTTTACAGGGAGGCATCTAATCTGCCTTCTCCTGTGAAGTCTGAATCGCAGGCATTTTTTTATCCCACTCACAATCAGATTTCCGAGTAGCGGCCAAGCTGAATGAACGCGCGTGACTGTGACGCCCCACTTCTCAGCCTTACTGTCTCTCGGTGTGGATGACGCTGGCTTGCCCTACTATATCCATTTTGCAAATTAGAAGACTAAGGCACAGAGAGCCTAGCAATTTTCCCAAGGTCACAAAGATGTGAATGTTCTAGAGCGAAGAATTCAAATCTAGCCCCGGTTCAAAGCCTGTCCTTCTTAGTGCCTCAGAGCATGTTGCATCCAATCATGAACCCAGAGGGGATGGAGAGCGCGGCTTGTGCGTCCTGCCGATGCAGGTTCGAACATCTGCTCATGCACTTTTTGGCTGCATAGCCAGAGTGAGCTACTTAACTCCTCTGAGCCCTCAGATTCTTCCTCCATCAAATTGGGGATAACAGTGACTCTCTTGCAGGGCTGTTGGGTGATATGCATTATGCATACTATACTGCATTATATTATTATGCATAATAATTGCATTATTTATGTATGTACCTAGCACATAGCACACACTCAGAAGTGGTGGAGATTCTTATTAAACTTTCCTGGGAATGTAACTGGTTCACATGAAGCAACTGTTGGGACTCTGAGGAGTTTGATGGGCAGCCACAGTTGGCTGCCCATGACTGAGGACCATAAAGTGCCGGTTTATTGTGGTCATGTTGTGCTGGGATTAAAGTCCCCACCCCCACCCTGCTTTGTACTCGGGAGTGGGAAGGGACCTTCTGGGCCAAGGGATTAATCATCAGCTTTCATGTTATGTCATGAGGGCGAGACTGTGGGCACGCTGGCACCAGAAAGTGCCTTTGATCTCCCTTAGGTGCTGGGGGCCCAGCAACAAGAACACCTTTGTGAGGTCTAGGAGAGGTGCAGGTCTGAGGACACACTACCAGGGAAACTCACGGACTCCCTTTGTTGTGGTTCTGGTAAATAAAACCACTACTGTCAGGAAAAATTCACCCAACAGAACACAGGGACCAAAGCGGTCTGTGGGCTTTTCAAAAAGTGGTTTCACCGTGACCGAAAGGATTCTCTTTCTTTCTGTCTGCTCACTCACTTCTGATGTTTCCAACTCAATAGGTTAATTGAGATAACATTCCAGGGAATATTTTGTGTTTAATCCAGGCTGCCTGTATCTAGATCACTCCAAAAGCATGAATGGATGAATGGACCAAGTGAGTATTAGTAAATGTGTAGAAGCTTCCTACTTCCAGATTCCTATTACTTTCAGGAATCTGGAGAAAAAAGATGAGGTTGAACATGAGACACACTAATAAGGCCTTTGATATTGCAGAAGATACAAGTGTGGGCTACACATTTATCTTCTTTGTGGATGATTTAATTAACCAGAAAAAAATATGATTCTTTTTTTAACTCTGTGAAAGCAGAGCTGCTTGTTCAGAGTTAATTACTACCAAGTCCCCAAGTCCCAGATAATACACAGCAGGGGTTAGCCAGAGGTGGAAAAGTCAGTGGGTGAGCTGGGGCTGATCCCTGCCCTCCTGGCTCCCGCGTGCCTTCTCTGAAGCTGTCAGATTGGGTTGCAGCTTGGCAAGGTGTCTCCTAATGAGCATCTCAGGTGGGGAGAGGACCCTGGGGAGTTGAGGTCAGGAGGAGTACCGAGAAGGTAAGGTTTGGTGTGAGCTGCAAAGCACATCTGCACCTTAAATCGCTCAGAACTGAAGTTTCTTGGTGTAAAATGAATGTAGAGATTGTGGTTCTCTGCCACAGAATAGACGTGGCATCTCACAGACACACTCACTGTGAATGCAGAGAAGACACTTCTCTTTCCAGTGCCTTGGTTTCCTCATCTGTTAACTGTAAGCCATAGTTTTTATCCACAAAATTATGTTCAGGATTAACTGGGTAACTTTGTAAATGGCTTGGCACAAAAAGCCAACGGTGGAGTTGTTAATGATTCCTTAAGGCTAGAATGATCCATGTGGTTATGGGTTAGTGTGGCTCACGTTTAGCTATTCAGATGGATATGTGTAAAACTAGTTACGGATTTGCATACATACACAAGTTAGTGAACATATGTGTATTTCCTAGCTGTGTCAGCGTTGGTGGTCTGGAAACAAGAACACCCCACAAACTAGTTGTTATGAGCACACCAGGTCTCAGATCTTGGTTTCTGACACTGTTATCTAATCAAAAGAACCAGAACTCCTTAGAGAAATGGTTGATTCTAGGATTGGGGCAGGACATATACAAGATGAGCCTGGAGTTTCCTATAGTGCCAGAAAGTTAGGAAGTGCTCATAAAAAAAAAAGAGAGAGAGAGGGAGAATGTGTCAGAGGGAACCCACTGAGGGAGCTGGGTGCAGCAGTCTAAGCCATATAACAAAGTATTATTAGAACCTAAAGTGAAACATAACTATCCACGAGTCCATACTGAAATAAATGACTAAATAAATAAAATGGATAGGCAGAAGATAAAACTCTGTGCATAATAATTCTAAATACTTTATATAGCTAGGCCGTCATCAGGAAAGTGGAACATAACTTTCCACTTTCCCAAGCGTGGGCTGCACAGAGCGACTTCCTTGTAGAGATTACAGTTTAGAAACGGGGGAAAGAGCAATTTCATACTGGAGAAATATGACAACCACGACATCGGCCAAGTGAACAAGGTCAGCGTCAATAGCGACAAGTCATGTCGACATCACGCACCATTGGTATGATCTGATATGTCTTTTCCCCCCAAGTCTGCAACCCAGTCTGATCTGAAAAACGTCTGACAAATCTTTGGTAAAGGAAATTCTACACCACACCTGACCAGTGCCCCTCAAAACTGTCAAGGACACTAAGAAACAAGGGAAGTCTGAGAAACTATTCCTGCCAAGGGGAGCCTAAAAAGATGTGACCAAAAAATGTCCTGGGTGTCCAAGGGGGGGTCCTGGAACAGAAAAAGAAATTAGGTAAAAACTAAGGATGTCTGAATAAAGCGTGGACTTTAGTGTGTGGTATTAGCATCATTTGTGATCATGACACGTGTACTTTATGTGAGATATTAATGATAGGGAAACTACTGGATGTGGACGTGTAAGAACTCTCTGTACTACATTTACAACTTCACTACATTCTGAAACTATTCTAAAGTTAGGAAGCATTTGTTACTTATTCACTCATGAAGAATGTTTGCAGAGACAAAATAATCGATTTTTTTTAATGTGTAAAATTAACTTCTACAAGTAGGCATTCTAAATAAAATTTTTAAAGAGCAAAAAATATTAAAAGACAAAACATTTTCTTATATTTGCCTGGCTCAGTACGAAGAGTGAATATGGAATAAATAAGGGATTAAATGTTTTGCTTATTTTCAAGGAGCTCAGGTACATTGAAAAAGACAAACAAAAAGAGAGGTAACTACAACCCAAGGTAGCAATTCCCACAATCAATTTGTGGCTGGAGTGGGGAAGATTATAGAGAAGGAGCCATCACAAGTTTTCAGCAGACAACCAAGTTATCCTATAGGAAGTGATATTTGCAGGATCATGGGTTCCCTGCCTCCAGCCAGGATGCTGTGCTAGCCAGCCCAGATAGATACTAGGCCCTGTCCTCACTTTTCTCCACTTTTTCTCTGCTATGTCCACAAAGCCATGCAGCTGACTTCTTTTGAGTCCTAAGTGGGATGGGGGGATATGTAAGCCCATTGGGAGGGCACCACAGGAAGAGAGACCAGCCATGTGCCTTGAACTAATAATCTTCTTCTGTTAGTCAGATAAAATGGCTAATAAGCGGGTGGGCAAGTGGGACAAGTTTATCTGTCTTGGTCCTTTAACAGATGGCACTGGCAGAGGTCATGGACAGAGGTGGGGTGGAAGGGAGTCCACATTGCCCAGTAAGACCCCTGTTGACACCGACAGTGACAGCACCGCGTGCTGTCCGTGAATGTGCTGCTGCCTCCTGGTTTACAAGACCTGCCATCTCCAGACTGTGGGAAGCAGCCTTCTCAGCACACTCTGGAGGCCAGCCCTGGGACCCAGCAAGGGCAAGTCCTGCGCGTTGATCCGGCAAGGAGAGGGTTGATATCCGGTGAGGCATGAGAGGCAGACCACGCCCTCGGGAAGCTCAGGCTTTTTGTTTCTCCTGGCACGCGAGAAACTTTCTGGAAACATGGTGCTAGTCTGAGTAGGGTTAACATCCTTGGCCCCGGGCACCAGCACCAGCTTCGTCATTTTGAAGAGACCAGCAGTGGCCGCTCCAGCTCTCACGTCTACCTCGCATCTTGCTAAACACTTCATATCATGGAATCAGCTCAGCACTCCCGTGAAGGAGGCACCATTACTGCCCCCTGTTTTACAGGCGAAGAAATGGAAGCAAAGAGTGGTTAAGGGGGGCACGCAACGTGCAGGAAGGGGACACTCATGTGACCTGTGGTCCCCAAGCACTGGGCCATGGAGCAGCACTGGTCGCGGCCTGTCAGGAGCTGGACTGAGCAGCAGGAGGGCGCAGCGGGCAATGGAGCAGAGGCAGCGTCGCCTGGATTTATAGCCGCTGCCCACCACTCTCGTGACCACCTGAACCCCCACCTCCTGGCAGGTCAGTGGGGGCATCAGATTCTCACAAGAGCACGAACCTTTCTGTCCACTGATCTAGGTTGCATGCTCCTTATTACCACCTAGTGCCTGATGACTTGAGGTGGAGATGTATTGTCTCCCATGACACCGGCCCCTGGTGCCCACGTGGTTGGGGACCACTGTCCTGGAGGACTGACTTCAGACTCCTTGTTCTTCCCTTTCACTTGGACAGCTTCTCTCAAGAGCAGTGGTTCTCAACCTTCCTCATGCCACAATGTATTGTCATTGTTACGAAGCGGTTGTGACGCACAGGTTGAGAACTGCTGCTCGAAGGCCTGGAGGAGAGGGAGCGCCATTCCATTGAAATATGGGCACCAATGGGCAAGGTTTTGAACACACATTTCACCAAAGGCAAGATATGAATGACAGGTGAAGATGAGAAGATGCTCCACGTCACCAGTCAGAAGGGAACTGAAACCCCAGTGTGCTCTCTACGCGCTTTGTAGAACAGTTGTGTGGAGACCTGGGGGACTGGAGCTCCCATACACCCCACCTGGGAATGTCGGGTTATGCACCATCCCAGAAAATGGGTTACGGTGCTTACAAAGCTAACGTACATCTACCATGTGATCCAGCCACTTAAACTTGGACGGGAATGCTCACGGCAGCGTTATCTGCAACAGTCCAACCCTGGATACGTCCCAGATGTCTATCAGCAGTGAAAGAGAGACTCTTGGTGTATTGTGGTAATACGATACTTCTGAGCAATAAGATGTAACATGGATTAGTCACAAAATAATTATGCTGATAGAAGCCACTCAGAAAAAAAAGAGTATAAACTGTATAGTTCCAATACATAAAATTCTAGCAAACGTAGACGCCCCTGTAGTGACACAAAGCAAATCACTGGCTGCGTGGAATGGGGGGTGGGCACAATGAGGGCAGGAGAACAGGGTTGAAAGGGGCACCAGGAAAGGCTGGGAAAGATGGATATGTTTATCTCGATTGTGGTAACGTCTTCACTCTGAAGATCAAAACTTACCAAATCAGACATCTGCAGTTTATTGAATTCTAATTATACCTCAATAAGGCTTTTCTTAAAAAGTGGGGAAAAAATAACAATCATAATAACGGTATCTGAAATCACTTATATAATGCTTGCTATATTCCAGGCACTATTCTAAATATATCTGGAAAATTATCTAGTTCTCATTTTTAGAACATCATCATAGTAGGTGATCAGTAAATATTAGTTTTGACTTTTTTGCTTCTTAGATTTTCTAGCTTCTGTGACATATTTTATCCTACCCTTTGGCTCCTGGCACTGACTAGTAAGCAGTATTACTTATATTTGAACGGTGCCAGTCTGTATTTCAGATGACGTCGTCTGGCTTAGTGGGTGTGTGCTTCCTAAGCCTCCTGTCTGGCTCAGTGCTGGGCACATAGTAGGTGCTTAGCGACTGCACAGCTGGGTTGCTTTTTCTCCCTGGGAAGTATATGGATGCTTTGATTCTCCTGAGTATCTTCTCATTCCTTCCCGCTGTAGCAGGGCCACTGTGGGTCACTTGCTCCCACTCAGTGAGGCCCAGCTGAGCAAGAGAGGCCCCATGTCTGACATGCTGTGACTCTGTGTCCCCTCCCACCTCACCAGGGAAATCAGGCCACTTTAGGAAGTAAGATTTTCACTGAAATTTTACGTCAGTGGGACCTGGATGAGAAGCCAGCCACTCTGCTCTGTCCTTTCCTCGACTGGACAGTCTTCTAGAACTTCCCACCTTCATCTTCACACCCTGTCCCCACCCCACCACCCAGTGCCCTGGGGAGGAGAAAGTGAGGTCCTGCTGGGCCCCTCAGGGCTGGCTTAGACTGACTGGTTCTGTAGCCTGATCTCAGACAACAGAGCGAGGGAGCCTGTGGCCGTAGCGCCTGTGGGCTGTGACCAGAGAAAGTCCACCTTCAGACCATGCGCCCTTGTCAGCTGTGTGGTTTGGGAAGCGTCTCTAAAGGCCTCTGCAGCTTCCTCAGACTATCGGAGGAGAAACTTCCCCAGGAGACAAGGGTGTGGCCTGGGCCCAGGTCAGAAGTCACCCAGGACTGTGGGGCGCTGGGCAGGATCTAGAGGAGAAGAGGGTACCCAACGCCGTTAATCACAAGGGAATGCAAGTGAGAAGCCCAGCGAGCTGAGGTGGGGGAGGATGTGGGGAGTGGGGCGCTCGCACTCCACAGATGTGGTGGGAGGTGCAGCAGCGGCTTTGGAAAATAGTACAGCCATGTCTTAAAAAGTTGTGCCTGCTGCCGTGCCCAGCCTTTCCACCGCTGCCACGGGGCAGGGATGTCTGGTCCACGGTCCCGGGAGCCCACCCCCAAGCAGCAAGATGAGTTGAAGGGAAGGCCCTGACAAGGTCTGCAGCAGCCACCTCTGGGAGTCCGGCTGTCCGCTGGCCTGAGCCCAGCTTTCCACGACAGGCTGGGGCTCACCTGGAAGAGAAGTGAAGGAGGAGGGCATGGGGGCTTGTCGATGGGAGTGGAAAGTTCTGGAGAACTGCTTTGGTGGAGGAAAATTAGCAGCAAGAACAGTTAACAGCTAATAGTTCCTATGTGTTTATCATGGTCTAAAAGATTTGGGGTTCTTTTTAACCTTCCGGATAATAACCATACATAGTTGCCAGAATTATCCTATCAATTTCCAGGGACTGAAACCCAAGCTCAGAGAGGCAAACTGTTCACCCGAGGTCACAGCTGGTGAGCATAGGTGTTTTCGTAACTGAGGCAGCTGGGTTCCAGAGCTCACCCTCCAACCCTTAGTGCAAGGGGCACTAAGACACGGAGGGGCACAGGCTGTGGGTTGGCCACGTGCACTCGTGTTTTGTGGGGATGAGGGGGAGCAGTTACAAGGCAGGTGGTTTCTAAAGCCTGATGAGAACTGCAGGGGCTGAGGGCAGCTAGAGCTCTCACTGCCCCTTCTTCCCCGTCCTCCAAATCACCGCCTTTCCAGAGGCCACCAGCCTAATGGTAACAAAGTAAACAATATCCCTTGTCACCACCGTCCCCTAGGAGTGAATCTTCAGGAGCCTCTTTATTCTGGTTTCCCTGCTGCACTGCGGTCAAGTACCGAAAGTGGCAATTTGAAGACGGTGCCGGCTTCTCAGCTCGTGCTGACAGTTGTGTAGCCCTTTGGAAGAGCGTGCTGAAAACCACATTGTTTTTTTTTCCTTTTCCTATTTACCACTCATCTGCTGTGTGGGTGACTCTGATATTGTGGCTGCTGAGGGTTACAGTGGTCATGGAGGGCTCAGTGTGGAGAAAGTGATAATGAAGGTGCCTGCTGGGCCCTGTCTAAGCACAGGGCTGGGCTGAGCACCTGTGCGTGCGTGCATGTGTGTGTGTGTGTGTGTGTGTGTGTGTGTGTGCGTGCGCTCACTCGACTCTGCAGACATTTCGTTTCAAGGTTTTAGTATTTTTGCTTGTGGCTTTTCCCTTATTTTTCTCACCCCTCCCCCATTCTCTTCACATGTTCCAAATATTTCTTTTTTCATATGTGAATTAAATTTTCATATTGTTTGGCCCAAGAGCCATCAGAAGTTTGGGGTATAGTTCCTACTCTTCCACTTAACCAGTGGTTACAGCCTCAGGAGAAACAATGTGTAAGAGGCCAACAATCCCAGAATAACCAGTGAGAAGTTTTCTGAGCAATCAACTCTAAAGGAATGAGATTCAAAGTCTCTCCCTAATGAACCATCAGTGGTTCCCTACTGCCACTAGAAAAAAAGTTCAAATAGGACAGTTGAGTAGAAATTTTGGTTATGTTCTTATGGATTTGAGATATATCCAGTTTAAAAGAACTAAGTTTTAAATCCTCAGTGAAAGTTACTACAATATTGTCATATGTATATATTTAACTTTTTTTTCTTTGAGACTATGTTACCCTTGGTAGAGTGTCATGGTATCACAGCTCACAGCAACCTCTAACTCTTAGGCTTAATCAATTCTCTTGCCTCAGCCTCCCGAATAACTGGGACTACAGGTGCCTGCCACAACACCCAGCTATTTTTGGTTGTAGTTGTCATTGTTGTTTTAGGGAAGTAACAGACAGTTATCACACCATGACACATGTCCAGTACTAGCAGCGAAGTGCTGGACACAGAGTCAGTGTCCAGTAAGTGCTGGGTGGGTCCAGGGGCAGAAGGACAAACAATGAAATGCTAGGTAGCCACCACAAAGTTTGTTGTACCAGTTTGATTTCCTTTTTTTTGTTGAGTGACAGGCTGTGGAGGGAAAGGCTAATATAGTACGTAAACTGCCCAGTCTTTGGTCAGGTTGTAGGTTTTTTATGTGATTGCCTGACCCTTCCCACATGACCCACAGCATCGGTCAGTTCAGTCATACAGTTCCATCCAGGCAGGAACCGAGTTGTCCATGGAATTATACCTTGAAGCAGCAAAAATTGAAAGCTGATTGGTAACTATCAACAACATCAGATTGCCAAGTTTGTGTTTGGACTTCTCATCCATTCGTTTTATCCTTGTGTAGAGCCAGGCAAAGACTGAGCCATAATTCTGTTGCTCAAAGACACATTTAACTGGAGGATGCTGCCTAATGGTTGATCAGCTGCCCAGGTGCCCATAGACCAGTCATGAGGCCGCCATGACTTGTACTCACATCACCTGTCTACATGGTAAAGTTAACTGAATGCTCTCCAGGTTTCCAGAAACCCCTAGCTAAGAGATCTGATGTGATCATAGAAGACAGGGCTCAGGAGTTTTGGAATTAAAGAAAGGGTCAACGAAAAAAGAAGGAGAGGCCAAAGAGAGAGTGGTCAATATTTTATACATATACACACAGATATATACATTCATTTAATTTGTGTATTAGTGCAGGACTCCAATTTTTATGGACCTGCCTACCCTGATAGACCACAGTGAAGATAGCTCTGAATACTAAATCTGATGGCGTCATTCTCCTGATAAAAATATTTTGGCAAGTCTCTTGAATGCCATCTGGGCCTAGGGGATCTCCCATGATCTGGCCCTGCACCACTCTGTGCCACCCTCACCCTTCATCCTCTGTTCTGACAGGTGCATCCAGACACTCTTCTTTGGTTTCACATGCATTTGACATGGGAAATGACTAGATTTTCAAGAGTTAATACTGTCTACATGCAATGTATTGCACTCCACTGCCTGTGACTGAGGCAGCATCCATAATCATACTGGTTAATATGTCTATGGTAAAACTTTATGACTATTCATACCAAGAAGGTTAAATAGGCTTTAAATGTCTTAGTCCATTCAGATCAGATTTTACCATCAAATTAATCATGAAAACACACAGCATGTGGAATGCTTTGAGATGCAACCATGGCATGGAGATTCCAGAGCCTGTGCTCCTGGTCACTGCACTGCGTCTGTGCCTTCCCTAAAGCTCCAGTTCGGGTGTCACCTGCAGGAGGCCTCTTCCTCCCCCTGCCCCACATTCAGTAGGCGGTGCCCCTCCTGGACCTTCACAGCTCTTCACACTCCGCCCTAGTGAGCATTTATCTTTCTCTGTCTTCTCTTAAAGCCTGAACTCCCTGAGCAGTTGGGGGTGGGGGATTCTCCTTCAAGGCTCTGTCTCTAGGGCCTATGGCAGGTATAATTACACCGTTTATAATCAAGCTAACTGTGAGAGATACAGAAATCGATAACAAAAAGGGTGTCTCCTCAGTGAACTAGATAACAAACAACAAATCACAACTTAAAGGATATAAAATTTCGATCTAAAAAAGAAAAGGAGTACTCAAAAAGGAAGAGCCTACTCAAGCTTAAGCATGGTATATAGAGAAGAGAGATTTGTTGGGGACAGCAGTTCCAGGATGAATGAGGAACACATCTATACTTAAGAATAATTGTAGCTAGGATTTATTAAACACTTACCACGTGCCAGTTTCTTGGCTTGGCAGTGTGTGTACAGAATTTCTAATCCTCACGACAAACATGTGAGGCTAATTGTTGAATCCCTGAATGGACAAAAACCACAGATAGGAAAGAAAAAAGTGTAGTGACCATGTTTTAGATCAGAATAAAGGCCAATACTACTATATTTAGATTAAATATAAAATGAACACCCTTAGAGGGAAGTCACATAAAATGGCCCAGTAGGGTACATTTCCCCGTCTAAGAGATGATGGCATTGAGGCGAGAGAGATTTCAGGCTGGTGCATGGGACCAGAAGTACATCCTGCTCTTGTCCCCAGAATTGGGTCCAGTCTTGAGTTCTGATTTTGGAAGAAGCTGACGGAACCTGGAAGGAGCCACATAACAGCTCTAATGCTTGAGGGAAAAAGGGGCCCCACAGCAAAGCCTGAGGTGATCAACAGAGACGAGGCAGTTCTGACTGTGCCGGAGAAACCTTAGTGCTGTAGGTCTCAACCTTCCTAATGCCGCGACTTTTTAATACAGCTCCTGTGGGTCGCGACTCACAGATTGAGAACCTTCGGGTTTGGCCTCCTGATTCCCCCGCTCAGGAAGGTTTCTGCGATCATAAAAAAATCCGGAGTTTATACAGTGCCTTCTGTCATTTGACGTGCAGAATAGCTGAGCCAGTCAGAGCAGGCGTCGTCTTCTTTTTTAAAATGAGGCTCAAAGTCGCTAAGTGATGTGTGCAATGCCCTACAGCTAAAATAAATGATGCTTCCCTGAGCAAACCCCTGCACTGTTTCCATGGCCATCCTACAATCCTTGGTTCATATCCATCTACTCAAATTGAAGGGCCTACAGCTGGTCACAATTTGGCTCATACAGGAAGAGCTCCTGGCACTAATCCCTATCATGTGATTTTTGTGATTTCTCCATTGAGCTGCAAGCCAGTAGCTTTTTATTAGTGAGCACAAAATACACCTAGGGAACTCCTTAAGAAACTTAATTCCTCAGGCCCCACTCCCCAAGGGTCTGATTCAGTGAGTCTTGCTGGAAGGGGTGGGTAAGCACCTGTAGTTTTCACATGTGCCCTGGTGATTCTAATGGCAGACTTTCAGAAAAGCTACTTTGAGCTTCCTCAGAGTAACAGTTATATCTCCCCGTTATTGTTTCCTCATTGCCCAGTAGAGCACTTTGTAATGCGTGTGGACCGAACTCTATATGTACATTGATGGATATGAGAGCAAAGTAAGTAAATGTGACATTAAGGTAAATGAAGGAAAATAAGTTGGTGAGTCTATCAGATCATTCCAGTGTAGAGCGCACTCCTGGGTCCCTTAAATCTCTGTCCTTTTACATAACGTCTCCTGGTAGGCATATTAAGAAGTCAGTCCCTCAGCCGGGCACGGTGGTTCATACCTATAATCCTGACACTCTGGGAGGCCACAGCAGGTGGGTTGCTTGAGATCAGGAGTTAGAGACCAGCCTGAGCACAAGTGAGACCTCATCTCTACTAAAATTACTAAAGTTATCTGGACATCGTGGCAGGTGCCTGCAGTCCCAGCTACTTGGGGCTGAGTAGGCAGAAGAACTCTTGAGCTTTAGAGTTAGAGGTTGCTGTGAGCTATGATGCCACACCACTCAACCCCAGGGCAACTGAGTGAGACTCTTGTCTTAAAAAAAAAAAAAAAAAGTCATGACTTGGACAGAATACCTGGAAAAATCTTATGACAATTAGATTGTGGGGACTCTTAATTTCTCATGAAAAGTGGGATGGAATGAAACAGTGAGGGACCCCATTTGCAGCTTGGTTCAGACAAACCCCAAAACCAAAGCACAGACCTGCCAGGGTGCAACAGGAAACCACAGAGACCTGAGATCTTTCAGGGTAAAAAGGAAGTCAGAAGTAACTTCTGAGCCCTCCGTGCCCAGCCGAAGTGTGGTATTTAATCCTGCTCTCTGCCCAACCCTTTCCTTGAGCCCAGGCATTGATAAAAGATAATGCCACCTGAGTAAAAGCACTTTTCAATGTTTGTTCTGATCGGGATTTGGAGCAAGCTTCTTTTGTTTGTGCTGCTGAATAATGTGGGTCACAGGTGCAGTTTAGACTTGAAAGCATTAATTGGACTCCCTGCTTTTCCCTGCAGTGATATTTGAAACCTCCTTCTCCCTCCACACAGTAAACTTGGTCCACCTACATTCACGAAGTGCTCGCCACTGACAGCCATCTTTCACGTGCTCTCTCTGCGGATCTCTGAGTCCAAGTGTGCACTAGGTCCTGACATCTGTAATCTCATTTGATTACTACTATACCTTGGGAAATAATAAGTAGGATACAAATCATCACCACTGTTCTAAGATAAGAAAAATATACTGTGTTAGAAAATACATGGATTTTGAAGTCAGATAGACCTGTGTTTACATCCAAAATATTTAAGCTTTCTTATCAGAGTGTCGTCTTTTATTCAGCCCATTGTTTCAAACATCTACTCTGTGCCAGGCGGGCCCCAGAGTGAAAATCACGAGAAGAAGCAGACATAGACTTCACAGGCTAGTGAAGGAGATGGATACGTATCAAATAATCTCAGGAATATAGAATTACAGATCTCGTTAAGTGCTTTGCTTTCATACCCTGCTGGTAGAAGTATAAATTGGGTGATCACTTTGAAAAACAGGGATCATCTAGTAAGTTTGAATAAACACGTGGGTGCAGTCTCCCACTCCCATTCCTAGGTAAAACCTGGAGAAACTATTGCTCCTGTGTACCAGTAAGTATCCAGAGACAAGTTTAAGAGTGTCTACACATTATATTTCATAAGAGACTCAAATTTGAATCAACCCAAATTTCCATCCATAATAGAATGAGTGAATATCTAAATTGTACTATATTTATACAGTGGTACACGAACTTAAAATGAAGGAGCCGTAGCTACTTATGACCACAGAGACAAATCAAACGATTTTAAGTGAAAGAAACAAGGCTTAAAGGTAATACATAAAGAATGACTTCATTCATGGAAAACTCAGAAGAGGTAAAAGAGACGGTGCATTTTGAGAATGTCAACAAAAGCACTTAGGGTGGAAGGCCGGCAGGGGAACTACCACAAATGTCAGGATAACAGTAAATAATACGGCTGGGAATGCTCTCTGGTCGTTGAGTAGAGAATGCCTTGAAGGAGGGCTGAGAGTGGTGTTTACTGGTGCGGGATAATGAGTTTATGAGTCTTTAAATTGTTCATGTGTTTTATACTCTCCTCTTTGTGTGTGATAGACAGGTTCAATGAATCAGAGGGCCAGTCCTGCAAGCACAGAGCCAGGTGCATACAGTTGGGGTGGTTAGGAAGGCTTCTGCACCCTTTGAGCTGAGAGATTTTTAAGTAGGTAGCCAAGCAAAGTGTCCAGTAGGCAGGGAGGGAGGAAGGCTGTGCATGGCAGTTGTGGAGAAGAAAGTGGGCCCAGGAGAGAGTAGTACCACAGGATGCTGGGAGGGTAATCGGCAGCCTTGGTGCAGGGCGGGGGTAGGGGTGAAAGATCAAGGGACCAAGAAGAGCTGTGCTTGTAAGCCTTAGGAAAGAAGGGTTTGGGCCTTTTATCTAAGAGAAACTGAAAGGTTTTTAAGTATAGCAGGTAACAGACTTTACCTCTTTCATGTTTACATGGATGGAGCCGGAACATATTCTTCTTAGCAAAGTATCTCACGAATGGAAGAAAAAATATACAATGTACTCAGTCCTCCTATGAAACTAATTTATAGCTTTCCAATGAAGGCAAAAACACAATTATAGCATAAGAATATGGGGGAAAGGGACAAGGAGGGAGGGGAGGGGGGAGGATGGGTGGAGGGAGGGCGATTGGTGGGACCACACCTACGGTGCATCTTAGAAGGGTATAGGTGAAACTAAATGCAGCATACAAATGTCTTCATATAGTGATTAAAAGGCCATGAAGGCAATGTTAAACACTTTGATGAAAATATTTCAGATTGTATATGAAGTCAGTACATTGTGCCCCATGATTGCACTAATGTACACAATTATGATTTAATAAAAAAATAAACAAATTCTCAAAAAAATAAGAATAGCAGGTAACATAATTGGGTTTACAAAGGATGGAAATAATTGCAGTTTGGAGAACAGATTGGAGACAGTCCAGCGAGGATACTAGGAGGCCATGTAGGAGATTGGTAGTGTGGGTAAGAGATGATATCACGGTAGCTTGTCTTGGGTTACAGTTGGGACAATGAAGATAAGTCAGTAAGATACTGAAAGATGTTTAGAAGGTAAAATCAGTAGCACTTTTTGGGCATGAAAACCTCCAAGGTTGCAGGGTGACTGCAGCAGAGATGTCTTAGGTGCCTCACCTAAACTTCTGCAATTAGCTGCTGCCCAGTGAGCAGAGCTACCTGGAGAAGGAGCAGCAGGCGTCCAACATCCCCTGGACTTTCTCAGCCTTACAGCAGAGAAATTTTTTTAGTTTATGCTGTTTTCATGTTAAATGTTTAGTCCTTGGCTTTTATCAGAAGTCTTCTCAAGAAGTAGCCACGTGGATATAATATTGCTTCAGTCCCTGCCAAAAATGCATAACATGAATCTAATCATGAGGAAATGTTGGAAACCCTAATTGAGGGGGCTGCTACAGAATAACTTGCCTCTACTCTTAAATGCCAAGGTCACAAAAGAAGATGGGGGGGGGGTTCAGATCCAAGGAGAATAAAGGGACATGCCAGCGAAAGGGCACCATGAGGCTGAACTGAGTCCTAGGGCACCTTTCTTTTTCAACTTTTACTATAAGGGACACTGAATGGATATTGAAGAAATTTTAATAAGATCTGTAGGTTACATAATAGAATTATATAAATGTTTATTTCCTGATGATTGTAGTATGGTTATATAAGAGAATATCCTTGTTTTTATAAAATGTATCCTGAAATATTTAGAAGTAAAAGAACATTACACTCCAATAGTTCAGAAAACAATTATACACATACATATATATGTGTATGTGTGTGTGTATCTGTATGTGAACAGAATGCTCATGAAAAACACTGGGAGAATCTGGGTGAAGGTTTGGCAACCTTTCTGTAAGTCCGAAGTCACTTTTGAATAAACAGTTTAAAAGTATCAGAAAAAAGGAGACAGAACTAGCCATGTGGGGTCATCCTGTATTTGCTATTACCATGCTGATGAGTTAATATGTCATTCATTGTATTTGTATATTAATAAATTTCCACTAGATGACTTTAGAATTCACTGTTTGGAAAAGTATTGTTTAAGCAAACTGGTATTTTTTTTTTTCCGTCAAATAATAATTCAACTAATCACATTTTTCTTCTGGCCCCAGAAGCCAGGAAGTCCCAAGTTGAAAGTCAGTGCTCAAGCTGGACTGTTGAGCCTTCTGTCCGGCATGTTGTCACTCTTCTTTTCATCAGCCTTGCCTTGCAGCCACTATTCGCTCCTTACCCCATCTGTGTGTGTAGTGGCGGTGGGCAGCCACTGTCTCACACTCTGTAGTAGCCTCTGATGGCAGCTGCAATAACAAATGACCACAAACTTGATGGCTTAAAACAACCCACATGTGTTTACTTGTGGTTCTGGAGGCTGGAAGTCTAAAATCAGTTTCATGAAGCGAAGCTCTTTCAACAGGGCCATGTTCCCTCTTGAGTGCCAGGGGACAGTCGCTCCCGGCTGCCTGCAGCTTCTGCTGGCTGCAGGCACTCCTTGGCTTGTGGCTGCACCACTGCAGTCTTGACTTCTGTGATCTGCTTGCCTTCTCCTCATTTACAGTTACATCCCCTTCTGCCTCTCTATGTAAGGATACTTACTATTGCATTTAGGCCCAAGCAGGATAATCCAGGATTATCTCTCTAGCTCAAGATCCTTAATCACATTTACGACTTTCTTTTTTTGCCACATAAAACATTTGTGAGTTCCAGGGACTTGAATATGAGCATCTTTTGGGAGTCTATTTTTCAGCCTACCATAACCTTTGTAGAATGAAGTCATCTATAAATATATTTTTGCTTTTAATTTCAGCTGGCTTTCACTCTTCTTAGTTTGGACTTGTTTATTTTTTTCCTTTCTTCCTTTAGCGATTCTCTTGCCCTTTGCCTCCCAAGTAGCTGGGATTACAGGCGCCCGCCACAACACCTGGCATCTTCTTTTCTTTTGGTAGAAACGGGGTCTTTTTACTCTGGCTCACTCCAACTTATGCTGGTCTTGAACCCTCCGAGCTCAGGAAATCCACCCGCCTCAGCCTCCCACAGTGCTGGGACTACAGGTGTGAGCCATCATGCCCAGCCTATAAATATATTTTTAAAATAAATAAAAATAAAATATTAGTTTATTTGGGAAAGGTATAATATTTCTACACTCCAATGTGAAGGAGCACAGATGAAGAAATCAAATTTCTGTAGAGTGGTT
>CAUYON010075227.1:0-12783 GCA_963573935.1 Arctocebus calabarensis | reverse complement strand
CTTCCTTCCTTCCTTCCTTCCTTCCTTCCTTCCTTCCTTCCTTCCTTCCTTCCTTCCTTCCTTCCTTCCTTCCTTCTTTTTTTCTTTCTCTTTCTCTCTCTGCCCTTCCTTCCTTCCTGGGTTTTGTTTTTGTTTTCGTTCTTGTTTTTTTTTTTTGAGATAGTGTCTCACTGTGTGGTCCTGGGTAGAGTACTCTGGTATCATAGCTCACAGCAACCTCAAACTCCTGGGCTCAAGCAATCCTTCTGCCTCCTGAGTAGTTGGGACTACAGTCACCCACAACTACAACAGCCAGATAGTTTTCTTTTTTTTAGTAGAGACAGGGTGTTGGTCTTGCTCATGCTGGTCTTGAACTCCCAAGCTCAAACAGCTCCTCCACCCCCACCCAACCTCCTGCTGGGCCCTCCAGAGTGCTAGGATTACATGTGTGAGCTACTGCACTCTGCCCGGCACCTGCTATTTTCAGTTGTGTTTGGCCCAGTGTCCTTCCTCAATGGGATTAGACTGAGTAATAAGGTAAAACTCAGGGTCTGTGCAAAATGTGGAGTGATTGTTAGAACTGACCACGCAGCACCAAGAACTATCTTTCAGGTACTGAACATCTGCTGTTAAAAAACTTCTGGCTGACTTTCAAGGGAAGCTCATTAACTTCCATTGATAAGTAATTCAGTTAAGTAAAAACAACAACAACAACAGCCGTGAGTTTAACCAAATAGAAAATGCACACAAAACTTCGTCTTCTGCAAAGCGCCTCGGTGTCATGCTGCAGCACGATTGCATTCAGATGGCCAAGATGAGGAGCCCGAAATCCTAGTAGGAAGCCTTCTGAGTCAGCCCCCTTTTATGCAGCATAGTACTCTGCAGTTCTCCCTACACTGCTGTGTTTTGTGAGTTTGTTACTTTTTATTACTGAGTAGTATTCTACTGCAGGAATATAAAACAGTCTGTTCAGATATTCATCCCTTGTGGCACATTTAGGTTGTTTACAGCTTTTGAAGACTGTGCATAAGGCTGTTAGAAACTTAGTGTATGGGTTTTTGTGTGGACATATGTTTTATTATTATTTGGTAGATAACAAGGAAAGGAAAGTTCCATGTTTATCTACTAAACTCTTCCAATGTGGTTCTATCATCTTACACTCCCACCAAAAACCTCCCAACATTTCCTGTAGTCTACAGCCTTATCTACCCTTGCTATTGTATTTTTTTTTTTTTAATTTCAGCCACTCTGATGGGAGTGGAGGAGTATCACAGGATAGTTTCAATTTGCATTTCCCTAATTACCCATGATATTGGGCATCTTTTTATGTACTTATTTGCCATCTGCATATTTTCTTTTGTAAATTGCCTATTGCAATTTTTTGCCTATTTTCGAAGAATTGGGTGGTTTGCTTTCTTATGAGTTTTGAGAGTTCTTTCATATATCCTGGATAGAAATCCTTTTTCAGATACGTGATTTGTAAATATTTTTTCCATGCTGTCTTTTGCTGTTTTATTTTCTTAACATTTTCATGCAAAATGTAGATTTTTTTTACTTTAATGAAGTCCAATTTACCAATTTTTTCTTTTATGATTCATGATTTCTGTTTCCTAGAAAATCTTCAATAGCGCAAGGTAACCAAGATTTTCTCCTATTCTTTTCTTTGGAAGGTTTATAGTTTTAGCACTTATGCTTCATTCTGTGAACCATATTGAGTTAATTTTTGTGTATATTGTCAAAGGTTCATAATTTTTGCATATGGATGCGTATTTTTCTAGCACCATTTACTGAAGTGACTTTTTTACTTATTAATTAACCTTGGCATCATTGTTGAAATCAATCAACTGTACATGTGTGGGTCTATTTCTGACTCTTTTCTATGTTTGCCCTTATGTGAATACCACACTGACTTAATTACTGTAGCTTTTTACTGAATCTTGAAATCAGATGGTGGACGACTTCCAATTTTCACTATTTTTGTACATTGTTCAAATTTGGAAATACTGGGAGGGGATATTTCTCTTGCCACAAAAGTACTCTGAACACTTGTACATATTCTCAAAGCATGGCTTCGCTTTCTGTAATAGTTTGTATCAGTTACTACTCAGCCTCACTACTAATAAGTTTTCCAGAAGTTCATGGTAAGTTTTGCCGTCATGTTCTCTTGCAGATGAACTCCTTAACACATCAGCTCTATGATGTGTGTAATTTTCATGGAGGTCCCTGGCCCCTCATTTCCAGCCCCACGGAAGGCGAGTGGAAGGCATTAGTGACCAGCTCTCTTTTTCAGACAGTTAAGTTATCTTGTTCTCTCTTGGTTTCCTGATTCTTGGAACCCAAGCCCCTCACTTTAGATGCTTTAGTAACAGGTTGTGCAGGGCACATTTGAAATGGCAAAATACTTTTATGTTTCAGGAATTCCAGAGAGAGTCCCTTTCACTAATCCCATCTATGAAAATGAGAAATCATAGAAACATTAGTCATGTCAACTGCTAGGTCACAAATCAAGGGGATTTATGCAAAAGGCAGAGCCCTATACTTTTCTGGATGTAAGGACTCTTTCCTTCATCACCAAAGTGACTTTTTCTATAGGAACATTTCATTTCTTAGGGCATTTTCACACTGGAAGCTGTATTATATCACACTTATAAGTCTATAATTATTCTCCAGCCTATAATTTTCTCTCCTCAAACTGGTGAGGGGAAAAAACTTGATAAAGGTGAGTTTAATGATGAATGAAAAATGCCTCTGAATAATAACAGCTCATTTTGTTAGCAATATTACTGAGTGATGGGAAGGATCAATTTTTCTTCTAAAATGAATTGCACATTTCTTTTTTTTCTTCATAATGGAAAATGCTGAACATAATCTAATCTCACCTTACGTCTCAGGGACTGAGAGGGTAGTGTTGTTCACCCCTTTACTAAATGGTCACACAGTTTTGCACTTTTTACTTCCTGTGTTCATTTAATAGCTCCCCTCCCCTGCTGTTCATCTGCCTTGTATTTCGCAAGAGATAATGAGATTATTAAACATCTAGAAGTAGTATGAGATAATCAAGCTTGCTGGAATTGTGAGAGAAGTGAGAGCACATGGGTTCTATGTGGGGCCTATGGGCTTCTTCTATGAGCTCATGATTTTTTTTTCATTAGACTTTCTGGCAGGGTTTGCCACCTTAGTGACTCAGAGGTTCTTGGCTTTGTAGTAGATAGTTAAAATTCCTGTAAATAATCAATTCATTTTAGAGTGTGTGTGTCTGGTGTGGTGTCTACGTACTACATATGTAAGAAGCATATACATGGATATGTACATATAATATAAATTTTAAGTTCCTCAAGAGCATCTCTATATACCCATGTCTGAGATAAACTAAGCTCTCAATAAATATTTCTTGAATTAATTTTCCAAAAATAGACTGCATTTCTTGGTTGGTGACCATCATAGCCATTTCAACATTTTTAGAACTCCTGCTGCAAGGTGGGAAGTGTGTTATATGCACCCTCGAATGATGCCCCAATTCCTTTCGGAAGAGAAGGCGATAGCATTGTTATGACTACCACCACACTTATTTGGGGACTAATCTTCCAGGCAGTCCAGCTTCATGGAAAAGGGTGGTTAACTGTTTCTATATCTAGTGCAAAACCCCTGTGGGAAAACCTCAGTTTAATTTTCTTGAAAAATAAAAAGAGGCTCGGCGCCTGTAGCTCAATGGGCTAAGGCTCCAGCCATGTACACCTGAGCTGGTGGTTCGAATCCAGACCAAACAACAATGATGGCTGCAACCAAAAAATGGCTGGGCGTTGTGGCGGGCGCCTGTAGTCCCAGCTACTTGGGAGGTGGAGGCAGGAGACTCGCTTGAGCCCAGAAATGGGAGGTTTGCTGTGAGCTGTGATGCCACAGCACTCTATCCAGGGTGACAGCTTGAGACTCTGTCTCAAAAAAAAAAAAAAGAGTATTTTGCCACTTTCCAAATAATAAAATGCTATGTGGAATATTGATACCAAAAGGCAGCTGCAATGTGAGAATTTCCATGCTTCTGTTGGATTAAAGAGGAGAGCATTTTTCAACTGCTAATGCTCAGAGTCATGGAAAAAAAGAGAGAATTGATTTAATGATTTAGAAGCAATTAATTGTATTTCTGTCCTAAAATTAATTAGTAAAACACAGTCAATCTGAGAATAGAGAAAGAGATATTCGATCCAATACCCCAAATATCTCATCTGAGATAAATAAACAAATTAGGACCAATAAAATTAGACTGTATCTACCATGATACAGATATTTGATTTGAAATGTTCTTACTTCAAAAATTGTTTTCATCCTCTTTAGTGATTTTGGAGGTCTATATCCATGAAGGAACAGTAACTTCTAATAGTACCTGTAATACTTCTTTATGCTGTTAAGTTCACTTTTTCATTCACATTCTTTTCTAAATCACACTAATGTAACATGATGGCTAAAATGACCATCTCTAAATTGTCTGAGGTTGACTTTGGTTTTGAATTGACTTACTTTACCCTTTGAAAGCAAGTTGTACCAGTAGAGAGCGAACGCTTAGATCATACTGTAAATCCCCATGTAAAGGTTAGAGGTAGGGAGAACACAAAAGGAGACAAATCTCCTGAAAGTACAAAACTCTATCTCTTGGTAAGCTCTGGGGATCTGATTTAGCACTCAACAGTATAAATCTTCATGCCCTTCTAATCAAGATAATCCTGAGGTTAGGACATCTGCAAGGGCTCAGAGTCAAGATGAAGTTCTCACTCTGACAGTTGGAAAGACGTGGTGAAGAGTTAACTTACAATATGGAAATGTTCACGTGACACAAATCTTGCAAAAACTGTGACAGGTCTTTTCACCGCAGAGATATAGCCCTTTATTTTAGTCTGATCATTGCACAACTGACCCACACTGTATTCATGCAGCATGTATTTTGTAGGAAAAGGTACTGTTATCAGTGGTGAACATATTGAGAAGCTAGGGCAGCTTGAACTTCAGAGCCCTTCATTTGCATGAGTCCCTTCTAAATAAATCTTCACATCTGCACAAAGTGTTTGTTTTAAGAGGTGGAGTTTTGTTATATGTGTTGTTTGAACACATATGTGTTTTGAACTCCTGCCTCAGCCTCCCAGTAGGTGGAATAATAGACATGCTTCACCGCACCGGTCTAATTTTGTTTTTCTTTCTTTCTTTTTTTTGTCTTAAAGAGGGTCCCAATGTTACCTAAGTATCCAGTCCACAAGACCTGTCTCTGCCCAGTTGTTTCTAATGGAATTTCTACCTGTGACTGAAGTGATCAAATGGCTGACTTGTGAGCAGAGATACACACACCTGAGCATTATCCTTCTGTTTCTGCTGCTTGGTTTTGTTTTTGACTCTACCAAGTTGCCTTGTAGTTGGATGATCACCTGTTCAAAAGCATTTCTCTAAAGTCTGAGTTTTCCTGTGCCAGGCTTCTCTGCCCTTCTCTGGAATTTTAGTTTAAGTTGTGAATCTGTCCTTCAACAGACATTGACTGCTCAGGAATTCTGCACGTGTCTTATCTGGTGTAGACAGGCAATCATCCTTCTGTTTGGGGTTCAGTGGACAGGCTTCTGAACATGGGAAACTTGTGTATACCTGTTGCAAATATTTACAAATAATTTTCCCTTCAGTCACCTGGTCCCCCCCAATATTATCAACAAATACATTGTTGGAAGGCTTTTGTGTGTTTGAATGTCATACACTCTCTAACACTAGAGGATCACTGGGCCTAGAATGGAAAGAGCCAAAAATTAGGAAAGTTAGCACAAATTATTTTGTTTTACAGAAAGTCAGAAGGCTTTTTTTTCTTTTTTTTTTGTAGAGATGGAGTTTCACTTTATCACCCTCGGTAGAGTGCCGTGGTGTCACACAGCTCACAGCAACCTCCATCTCCTGGGCTTAGGCGATTCTCTTGCCACAGCCTCCTGAGTAGCTGGGACTACAGGCGCCTGCTACAACGTCCAGCTATTTTTCTGTTTTGCAGTTCGGCCAAGGCTGGGTTTGAACCCGCCACCTTCGGCATATGGGCCGGCGCCCTACTCGACGAGCCACAGGCACTGCCCCCAGAAGGCTTTAATAAAAGTGAAAATATCTTTCCCAGACTTGCAGACCCAGCTTTCTTTGATGCTTTTTAAAATATTTGAAAATTGTATCACCTTGATGGAAATAAGAGAACTTTCATATTGTTGGGCTGAGTGGGCCCTGGTGAAACCTGCCAATGACTGCAGTGCCATGATGCTGCCCAGCGCCTCTATCAACATACTTTCCTAACTACCCAATGTCCAGTTTCTGGACGAAGGCAAGGACTTGTTTTCACATAGGTTAGGCTCTGTAGTCCCATAGCTAACTTTCTGATGAGCAGCAGAATGGAACACATGATGGGAAAACCACCATCCCATGCTGATTTCCAGAGCCATTATGGGAAACGGACAAGGTCCAGCATGTTGTCAAATCCCTCTCCCAGCTTTGCAGGCTGGACAAGAGCTTCCTTCTTGCAACATTATCAGTGAGGCCAACCACTCTGAAACACACGTGGCTAGTGGCAAACCAAGGGCTTCATGGACGTCCGGAATATGCTTTCCAATTAGAAGGTCTGACTCTGCTGTCTCTTCTTAGACATTAATGTGCCTTAATTTCTGTACAGGTCGTATGTCAGGAAGGACTTTGGAATTGGCTTTTAAAGATTAGTGTTTTAAATTGGTAAGGCTGAGAAATAACAGCAAGTCACCAAATGGCTCCCTTTCTTTTCAGCTTCGTATGAAAATGAGATGTCTACTATGACCCAAAGATGGGACGGTGAGTAATTACTAAAGTCAATGACTTCATGCAGGATTGTTTTTTTTTCCATGCCTATTTATTTAAAACTTTCTAAGCCTGCATAGAATATCTGATGTTGTTCTGTAAGAGAGATTAAGGATTAAGTCTCCTCCCCTTTCCATCTGTTTCTTCTTCTTCAAAATGTTCTCAGGCTTTCTTCCTGCCACTTTTCCTGGGATCATGACAGAGGCAGAGGCAGAAGACTGATCTCAAAATCAGCCTGTCAGTGCAAAGAAGCAAATAAAGAAAAAGGAATGGCGGCTTAAAAGAATGTGGAGGTTTACAGAAATGATGTCCCTCCTGTAAAAGTCTTAACTGCTCAGAGAGTCTCGGTTTCATGGAATGCCTCTTTGGAATGATTTTTTTTTTCCAGTGGCTGCAATACATGAAGGCCTCTGAAATTTGCTGCTACCCTCCCCCCACTTTTTATAACCCCCCCAAGTTCGGGTCAGTTTTCACCCACCTAAGACCGGGTGGCAACTCTGGTTTAAATGCCATTTCATGCCTGATAAAATTTCATTAGGCATTTTAACTTTTAATTTCTTTTATTGACTTATCGTGCAGATGGAGGGAAATGTTTAGAAAGGGAAAAAAATTTAAATGGGGATTTACTGAAGTCATGTTTCAGTAAGGAAGGAAATACCATTGACTTTATTACAGCTGCCTAATGTTTTCCACAAACTGTAGAAATAATGCGTTGTATCGTGGTGACCTACAATAGCAGCTGACTGCTCGCACATGATGGAAATGCAATTTGGGTTTGCTAAAAATTAACTATTTAATGTCCTGGTGTCCGTGCATCTTGTGCCTGATTTCCTCCCTCTTTTCTTTTCAAGCTGGCGACAGTCACTTGGCCCGGGTCTGAGTGCCTTGTGGCTTTTTGGGAAGGGGCTAGAGAGGGACAGAGTGAGGCCACCACAGACGGCCTGTGTTCGTGTTTGCCGAGTCTGTGTGGTCCTCAGAGCCGGTGTGAAGATTTCCTCTGCCACCTTTACCTGCCCGTTCCTTACCCGCCCCTCCCCTCCCTCGGGCCCTCCCTCCCTCTTTCCTTTCTGCCCTCCCCACCTCACCCCCTCCCTTGGCTGGGCCTTATCTGATACGTTCAATGACGTGATAAAACAAAAAGGGAAATGTTTGATTGCACGAACACACCCTTCGGAGAGATTCCAGCTGAAGAGTCCCGCAGGGAAAGGGAGAGAGCTGCGTAGGGAGGCCTGGGTGCCGGGTGTGAGGAAAATGTAAGCTTAGGAGGAAAAAATAATAACACGCTAGAGTGGCAGAGGTGGTTGGAGAGGTCTGCAGAGTGGAGGGAGTTTAAAAAGGAACTCGGCGAAGGAGGCCTCTCTGAAGATTTACTGCTGTGGCGGCCGCTGAGAAGAGGATCGGGAAAAGATGTTGTGCCCTGAGTGGCTTCGCAGGAAGTCAGGCAGGCTGTGCCCTCTGCCAGCGGCATCCAGGGACTTTCGGTTGAATCGTGTTTAAAGAGCCCTCTTCCACGCAGCATTTGTGACCCTCATGCATACAGTTCTCAAGGCAGAAAACCCAGCAGAGAAGCCCTTCCGGGTGTCGGCCTTTCCCCAGTTTGTCCCGAGCGGACCGCGGGGAGCCCCGGGGTACGGCTTCCTCCGCTGGCTGCACCTCTCTGGTAGCTGGGGCTCATCCTGCAGCCATCAGCTTCTCGGCCGAGAGGACGTGACAGACCCTCCCTGGAGGTTAAAATACTGCCTGTCCCTTTCTAGGTGTCTCGGGGCCTGGCCTCTTCCCAGTTCCTCCTGCAGGACCCAAAGCCTCTCTTTCTTCCAAAGGCTGGAAGTGAAACTCCTGAGTGCAAATGTCCCAGCCGTGGGCTGCCTGCCTCCAGTGGGGGACGCCATTAGAAAGGGACGGCGGCTGGGAGAAAATGCCGCCTTTCAGGCGCAACAGCTTCCTCTCTCCACTTTCGGAGTAGATACGTTCACTGCCATTCTGCTTACGCGACAATGGTGGCACAGTGAGAAGAAGCGATTTGCTCAAAGACACAGAAATATTGGGCTTTAGAACATTCTTACTAGTGAAGGACACGTGCACGCTGCCCTGTGGACAGGCCCATGTCATCCTGAGAACTCATTCTGGCTAATAAATCAGAATCCTTCTAGAGGAAGACAGACAAATGGGGTTCTGGGTGTTTTTCTCACAAAAGACAGGAAAGCAGCCCATCTGGCGCACCATGTAAATCATAGTAAGGGAGGCAGAACTGCACAGAGACACAGAGCGGAGGGTGCGCCCCACGCCTCAGGCCGAGGCTCAGCTTCCCAGGAAGGCTCAGCGCAATTCCGAGGAAGAGCTGAGCGGAGCCAGACGTGGGAAGAAAAGCAAAGATGACAGAGGCAGGTTCTTTACTCGTTTTTTTGTTGTTTTACAAGGACTGAGATAAACAGAGCAGTGGGAGGAAGGAAGTCCCCCCTTCTTCACCCAGTGGTGTGTAGCAGAGAATGCCCGAGGACCCCGAAGCAAAAATAACTTCATTAACATCCATTTTCATAAAGTGACACAGCGGACTTGGACTTGCATACTGATCATGTTTTCTCTTTCTTGTTCAGTTGGAAAAGCCTGAGTTTTTTGGAAGGAGTGGAGAGGTAAGGTCCCTATGTAAACCTGCTCAGTGTTCCCTGCTGTTAAGTTCGGACCCACAGGCTGTAAAGTAAAATTTATTCTGTGGAACATCTCTGGTCACACAGTTAGACGCTCGGGATGTCACGGCAGAAAGACCGAAGAAGCCTGTGTCTCTAGTGACATCTTCTTGGCTGCATAAAGACACTGGATTGCCTTTCTCAGATTTCATTTACAAGGAAGAAGTCCTTAATTTGGTTAAGCCACTGTGGCAGGGTCTCGGTGACTGCCAGGCAGAGCCAATTCCTAACTAACGCAGAAGGCGAACTGCTTATTTTTTTCTCGATGTGTGATTAGTACACATGACATAAAGAAGGGCACGCGTAAAGTGTGAAGTCAGCCAGCAAGTGCAAGAAAGAGCTTCTAACTCTATCGCATTTACCCTTTACATGACAATGCCATCATCTCTAATGCCAGAGACCCGTTTGAGAAACTGTAGGAAGCTGTAGACAGTCTCCTTCGGGAAATGAATATACATTGATGTATAAAGTTTTCACTCACGATCTCAAGCATTTTATGACTCAGTGAAGTTGGTCCACAGAGCCCTTGTTAAGGATTTCTGCATTAGGTTACAGTTACTTCAAAGGACAGAAAAGAAGGGACGAGGTGGCCGCGACTAACAATGTGTGCATTCAGGGTCCTTTTCTCAGGGAGACTCATGCCTGGATTTGGTTACCTGGGTGGTCATACATCTTTCCAGGAGCCTTCTAGGAGAGCAACCTGAATCGTTTGGGTTTAGAATTGGCTAGTGAGACTGTTTGGTACAGTAGAAATCAGAGGTGGGAGGTCTGGTAGGCCCAAGGACTCAGGGACAGCACAGGCCATCAGAGGGAGCTTACAGACTTCTGAGGTTGGCTGTAGCCCAGTGTGAAAATTTAAAAAGAGCTGATTTACTCTGCAAACCTGAGGGAAGGATGTTAGGAAGTGCTTCATGAACCATCTCTGAAGAAGTATGCACTGCTAGGTATTGGATTTTAGTAGACTCCGAATAAGTTTACGGGATTTTGTATGTTTGCATGATACACTGACATTCTGAGTAGCTGGTTGGGTAACAAAAATGTAACCAGATATTTTACTTATAGCGCAGCTGTTCTCATGTTTGGGCATTCCATTTCAATCTGCTGTGAGCTGATCTAGTCCAAAGAGGCTTTACTGAAAACATGTAGTACACAATGTTCATTGGGCGAATTTGCCTAACTAGTTTTTTTTGTGTGCTATGTCTGTGGGAAAGGACATATGATATTTGGAAGCTGTCTTGCTTTGATTTCCCAACAAAGTAGTTTTCTCTCATAAATTCTAATTGGATGATGCCATAGAACAGGTTTAATCCAGGTTGTAAAACTGTGTAAGCCCTACCATACTAATCCTTTGTTGGAATAAATGTATAACTCATTTCCTTAGATCTTTATCATGTATGATTTCCTCTTGAATCACTTGTGTTGCGTATCTTTTGCTTTTTTTCAAAAAACAAAACAAAACAGAACAGAACCAAAACCCCACAAACAAAACAACAAATACTCTCATTTATTCATTTCAACCTCCGAGATTGCATGAGGGACATAATAACATAGTGTTTGTGGAGATTTGATCATATTTTTATAGTAAAACAAAATGTTCTGTGGCAGTTCTCAAATTTCAGGGTGCATAAAAATCACCTGCAGGGTATGTTAAAATGCAGATGCCAAGGCTCCGCTGAACTCAGGGGGGAAAGTAGGAGGGGACACCTCATTGGGCCCTGGGTGGGACAGGGGGTTACATTTAACAGCCTAAGCTGATGCATGTGCTGGGAACATCACCGATGCTCAGTCAGTGGGGTAGATTCTAATGATGCCCCCTAAATACCTTGTCACCTGAGGATTTGAAAACATTCTTCTATTCTTAGATTATTCAAGTGGTGATTGAATTGATAACAATGTCTGGAAAAGAAACTTTTAAAGCCTTTCTCTGATGCTGTTTCATCTGCTTCATGTCATAAATGCACAGATGGCTTCTTCCCTCTTTTGAGGACTTCTAACATTCTAGTTTCACAATGTTAGGAATTATAATATAGACACTATGTTGCTCTAAAAGTGTCATTTACGTTTGTGATATACTGTCCTTTGACCTAGCAGCGTGTATCATGCAAACCACAGATGTCTTTTTTTTTTTTTTGTATTTACGTGGAGGGTCTTGGTTACTCACTGCCTGCTTTTGTATGACCCTAGTGATGCAAAGAGTGTTTCTCTCTCTGTTTAACTCCATTTGTGGTGAGGCTGGGCAAAACTTGGGGGCCATGGGTCTCCTTCTGAGAGGGTCCTACGCTGAGGTGGGAAAGGCTAACCCATAGTAAGTAGAGTTCAAGAAAGAGAAAGGGCAAACCAGGGAAGCCCAATGTACCCATCGCCTGGGAAGAGTGGGGCGTGGATCGCTGACAAGAAGTGAGGGAGAAAAGCCAGGATGCTAGAGAATGGTGGGAGCTGATGGGAAAGGTGACAGTGAAGTGACAGAGTCCAGGCCATTTTCCATGAATGGGTCTGGGATGCTCAAATTTCATTCTTGGTAGCATCAAATTTCATTTTCCTGACAATACAAGCTTTCGCATTGAGTCATACTTCGTATTGGGTCACATTTTGAGTAATCATTGAAGGCATCTTAGCACTTTCAACAATATCTAAACACAAGATTTGTAGCAACTTCAGCATTTCTCCTATTTATTTCCAGAAGGGCTTGGTGGCACCTGAAGGAGGCTCATCCCCACTGTCCTCACGTGATTTTGCTACAGCTTCTCTGCTGGCCTCAGCCCCCATTGAAGGAATTATTGGTTCTGTCATCTCTGTGAGCCCTGATGCCTCTGCCTGAGACAGCGTTCCCTTGATGCCCTTTAGGTGGCCGGTCCTCAGGGGGCCAGGGCAGAGTGGCCTCCCCACAGCCCTCGGGTGAGAATGCTGCTGTCCAAGCCGACACAGGGGAGCGGCTCTTCCTCCCAGCGTGCCCGTCTCCAGGCTCCCAGCAGTGTGGCCTCCTGCACACAGAGCCCCTCAGGAAGACCCTCCCTTCACTTTCTGCCTTTCTCCACAGAGATCAGACACGAGTCCCTGGGGCTGAGGAGAGGAACTAGAACCCAAAATACACACCACGGTCCCTGTCCATTCTTCTTCCTCTAAGAAACCACTCCTTCTTCTGTTTCCTCAGACTGGAACCTTCAAGAAATCAATGCCTATGGCTCGGTGCCTGCGGTTCAACGGGTTAAGGCGCCAGCCACGTACACCTGAGCTGGCGGGTTCAAATCCAACCCAGGCCCGCCAAACAACAATGATGGCTGCAACCAAAAATGGC
>CAUYON010075224.1:0-38806 GCA_963573935.1 Arctocebus calabarensis | reverse complement strand
TTTTCAATCTTTCTGCTGTGGTTTGAATGAGTCCCCCGAAGTGGATGTATTGGAAACTTAGTTCCCAGTGCTTCACTGTTGAGAGGTAGGGCCTTTTAGGAGGTGTTTAGATCACATGGGCTCCACACTTCTGAATGGATTTGTGTGATTATAAAAGGGCTTGAGTATGTGAGTTAATCTCTCTCTCTCTCCCTCTCTCCCTCACTCTCATCTTCTCTTTGTCCTTCTGCCATGAGATGATGCAACAATAAAGTCCTTGCCAGATACCAGCCCATTGACCTTGGACTTCCTCGCCTTCAGAACCATAAAGAAATACATTTCTGTTTATTATAAATTACCCAGTCTGTGATATTCTGTTAATAGTAGCACAAAACAAACTCTCTTAGCATTTTCTACATAGACAATCATGCTTCCTGTGAATAAAGATAATTTTACTCTCTCCATTTCAGTCTGCCTTTTATTTCATTTTCTTGTGCTAATAAACTGGCTGTGACCTCCAGTGCAATGTTGAATGAAAGTGTTAAAAGAAGGCGTCCTAGCCTCCTTCCTGGTGTTGGAAGGAAAGCATTAGGATTTTGTTCTTTATTATGGTCATTCCTTGGTATACGCAGGGGATTTGTTCCAGGATACCTGAGTGTACCAAAATCTGCACATACTCAAGTCGTTCAGCCAGCCCTGTGGAACCCTTGTATATAAAAAGTTGGCCCTCCATGTATGTGGGCTTCACATCCTATGATTATAGTATTTCCAATTCACATTTGGTTGGAGAAAATCTACAATGGACCTGAAAAATCTGAAACATATTTGTTTAAGGCTCAATTGTATTTTCTTCTTTCTAGTAATTTGGGATATAATTTGATGTTCTTTCTGTTGTGTCTTTAGGTGGCAACTCAAATAATTAATTTGAAACCCTTATAAATAATTAATACAGATGGTGCCCATAGCTCAATGGGTAGGATGCTGGCCATATGCACCCGGCAGGTTGGAACCCGGCCGGGGCCAGCTAAACAACAATGACAACTGCAACAACAAAAAAATATCTGAGCATTGTGGTGGACACCTGTAGTCCCAGCTACTTAGGAGGCTGAGGCAACAGAATCACTTAAGTCCAGGAGATTGAAGTTGCTGTGAGCTGGGAAGCCATGGCACTCTACCGAGGGTGACATAGTAAGACTCTGTCTCAAAAAATAATAATAATAATAATAATTAATACAAATATGAAAAGCAATGAATTTCTTCAAAGCACAGTTGTGACACCATCCCACAAACTTTGATATATTTTCATTTTTAGTCAATTTGAAATGTTTTGTAATTTCCCTTACTGTTAATCTTTGGTCCATAGATATATAAAAGTATGTTGTTCAATTTCCAAATATTTAAGAATTTCCCAAGTATCTCTTTGTTATTGATTTTTAATTTAATGCCTGTGGTGAGTTTTCTGCTTCCAGCCAATAGATGAAGTCATAGACACTAGATTTATACTTCAGTGTGAAACAACTAAAAATGTAGACACAATGTAGGAAGAAATTTTATGACATTGGCTTTTAAGATGTTGAATGTTGGGAGGGCAGTGGAAGACAGTGATTTCTGAGAGATAGGAGACAAGTGGGATATGTCCATGATTGTACCAGCTTGCTACGAGGAAAAATTTTCCAGGCCTCAAACTGCAGGCAGAGCCTACTGGACTGCCTCTGTTGAGGACATAGAGCTGAGAGCTTTAAGAAACCAAGGATGTGGGGCGGCACCTGTGGCTCAAAGGAGTAAGGCACCGGTCCCATATGCCAGAGGTGGCGGGTTCAAACCCAACCCCGGCCAAAAAAAAAAAAAGAAACCAAGGATGCTAGAGCTCACAGGATCGTCTACTGGGGAGGAGAGAATGAACACAGACAGAATTCCAGAAATCCACAAAAGGTCTCCTAGAAGTATTCAGCTAAGCTCTGATCAGTACATGTGACTGAAGGAAGCTACCTGACACCTGGGAATGAACTATGCAGGAGGATTTGAGCAAATAGTACTCGGAGCTTACAGAGTCAAGGATACAGCCTGCTGCTACTAATCAGACTGGGAAACTTCATAATTCATAGGCCAATGGGTGGAGTGTTCAATAGAGTTTTTCCTCAATACTGAGTATTAATTAGCTATGGTCTAAAGGCTTCTCTGATTTTGACTAACAAAGCTTAAAAGTAATACTCAAAAGGGTCAAACTGATTTCAAGTAATTTAGCTACATTTCAGAAACGCAAAGTGATTATAAAAATGTTAAAACCTATCACTAGTGTTTACAATGTCACATCCAATCAAAAATTACTAGGCATGCAAAAAAGAAGAAAAACAACTATGGCCTCCCAAAAATAAAAGGCTAATTTAATCAATAAAGAACAACCCCACAATGACACAGATATTAGAATTAGCGCATAAATACATTACAAATGATTACATCTATATTCCATATGTTCAAAAAGGTAATGAAAAGACTGAACATGTTTTTGTCTTTTCTTGCGACAGAGTCTCACTTTGTTGCCCTTGGTAGAGTGCCGTGGCATCACAACAACCTCCAACTCTTGGGCTTAAGCGATGCTCTTGCCTCAGCCTCCCTAGTAGCTGGGACTACAAGTGCCTGCCACAATGCCCAGTTATTTTTTGTTGCAATTCTCATTGCTGTTTTAGCTGGCCTGGGCCAGGTTTGAACCCGCCACCCTCAGTATATGGGGCTGGTGCCCTACCCACTGAGCCACAGGTGCCGCCTGACTGCACATGTTTTAAGAAGGGATACGGAATTTTTTTTTCTTAAAAATACCGAGTTGAACTTCTAGGAATGAAAACCACAAAGTCAGATAAAAATGTACACTGGTCAAGATTAATGCCAATTAGATACTGCAGAAAAAGTTATTAGTGAACCTGAGACACACCAGATAAACTGTTAGAAATGAAATAAACAGAGAAAAAGAATTTTAGAAATGAACAGAGTATCATGGAGCTATGGGACAACTTCAGAAAACCTAATATACATGTAATCAGATTCTCTGCTGGAGAAGGAAAAAAGTAGGGGACAGAAAAAATATTTGAAGGAATGCTTTGGCTGAAAACTTACCAGAGTTGATGAAAATGATAAACCTACTGATTCAAGAAGCTTAAAAGACACTATCACAAGAAACATGGAAGAAAAATACACTAAGCGGATCACAATCAAATTTCTCAAAATCAGCAATAAAAGAAAATGCTAAAAGCAACTAGAGAAAAAAGATATGTACAAGAAAAGGTAAGCGTGAGAGAAGATTCCTTATCACAGACAGTGGGACAATATATTTAAAGCATTGAGAGAATTTAACAAAACAAATGTTAAAAACGATCTATATTCAACCAAAATACTTTGTAGAAAACCAAGACAAAGTATTTTTTCCTATGTACAAATATTTTTTAAAACCCATTGCTGTGCGGCACCTGTGGCTTAAAGGAGTAGGGCGCCGGCCCCATATGCTGGAGGTGGCTAGTTCAAACCCAGTCCTGGCCAAAAACTGCAAAAAAACCCCAAAACCCATTGCTAATTTACCCACACTGTAAGAAAGATTTAAGCATATCCTTCTGGCAGAACAAAAAGAATACCAGATAGAAGTATGGATTCACACAAAGGAAGGCAGCTTTTTTCTTATTAGTTGATTTTTTTTGTGGTCAGAAACATACTCTGTGCCATGTCAGTCCTTTTAAAATGTGTGGAGATTTATTTATGCTCCCAAATACGGTCTTTCATACACACTTGAAAGTGTATATTCTGTTGTTGTATAGTAAAGTGTCCCAGAAATGTAAATTAGGTCAATTTTGTTTATAATATTTTTCAAGTTTTCTATTTCTTTATTTATCTTCTGTTTACTTGCCATTAATCTCATTTTGAAATCATCATTTCAGATGCTGTGTTTTCCATCTGTAGAAATTTGATATAGCTTTTAAAAATATCTAGCTCCCTTTTCTCTCCTGATCAGCCTCCTGCTTTTCTCTGTTTTTGTGAAGAAATGGAAGATATTTGTCAAACTGTTTTAGCATTCTTGCCCACTGATTCTGTCCTTTGTCACTGCTGGGACTATTTTCTATTGGCTGATTTCTTTTTCTCCTGATTATGGGTTATAGTTTCCTGTTATTTGAAAACCTGGTAATATTTTTGGCAACTGGATTTTGTTGTATTCCTTTAAATTGTGTTAGGCTTGGCTCCAGAACACAGTTAACTAAGAATGCACTTTGATCCTTTTCAGGACTCAGTCCAAGCTTTCTGAGACCAGCACTAGAAGCAGCTTCAGACCGTGAAACCGACCGAGCATTCTATTCAACGTGCCATGGACTAGGAGGAAGCTCTGACCTTCTGCAAGTTCTGAGGATTGCTCTGCCTACGCCTCCCAGCTTTTCGTCCCTTGACACCCCCTTTAACACACATACAGATCAACATTCAATCAAAGACGCGAGGGAATCCCTTTGCGTACCTCCAGAGTTCTGTCTTTCCGAGCATCTCCCCCTTTCTCTGGTATTTTTGTCTCGCAAATTCTAGCACTTTTGGCTTTCATGAACTCAGAACACTGATTCCTACGCTTTGTTTGGGTCCCCCTTTCTGCACTGTACCCTGACTTGCCCTGCAACAAGCTAAGGCAGGAACTGGGCTCACTTGGTTTCCTGTCTTTCACCCGCAGGAATTAATCTTCTGTGCTGCCTGCTATTTCATACAGGTTATTTTATTGTCTATTTGTTCAAGATGAGAGAGAAAAGCTGGCGCTGTTACTCCATCAAGACTGGAAGCAGATGTCGCTATTGTTTATGAAGGAAGAACTGAGATCCAGAGAAGGGAAGCCTTGCACAATTCAGCAGGGCATCAGCAACCCAGGCAGGTCTGTGGGCCTCCCCTCTCAGCCCAGAGGACTGGCTACTGTATCAGCCCTATTACCAGCTGGATCCTTCCCCAAATACTTTTAGGTCATCCCTTGAGTGTCTGGATAAAGTCATGTTATAAATTTTGGAACCACAATCCCTTAACATTCTGTTGCTACATTTTAAAGGAAGCAAGTTATTTATTCCCTTTTCACTGGAAAACAGTGGAATTGAGTAAATGTCATAATAAAAGTGTTACCTCTCTCGGGACATCTTTCCACATGGCCCTAAAGCACTAACAATCTGAATGTCGCAAACAATCATCTTCATGAAGCTGTTGCACCCTACGATGGGAATTTGATTTGTTCTTATTTTTAACTCCTGATTCCAGAAAATAAGTAAGTGCTGATGGGATAAAATATTGGTACCTCTCTGGACCATGCAAAAGGAAGGAATATTTTCTCTGAGTTCTTGTGTTTGAGAAATGTTGGCATCTCAAGCTGGGAAATCTATGCCTCTACTAATACCTGCAGAACACAAAAAGGGCTATTGAAGTTCGAAGTCAGGCAAGAGCCATCTTAGAACGCCTGGGTGCTTATTGGTTTCAGTGATTATTCTGCCCCAGATTGTTCAAGACCGGCCCAGCTGGGGTATTTCTCTATAATTTGAACCATGTGCTTCCAACATTTGAAGGGTTGGTTTTTAGGTCATCCTGTGTTTTAGGTGTGAATGGGACGTTTGCAAGTTGAAATGCCGGTACCTTAGCAGTGATCTCTGGCAGGCACGGTGGAGGTAAGAGACAGTCTCAAAGGGCCTCTGTGTCTCAAGCCCTCATCTCCCTTTGCTCCCTGACCACATGGGTCCCTGAAGGCAGATGTAGCCAGGTTAACCATGTGCCTCAGAGGCAGTGCAAGGGATTCACCCACCTGCTGAAGTTTCAGAGCTGTCACCAGCACCTGGGGAGCCTTTGCCTGAATTAGAAGCAGGTGCCCCCTGCAGGCAGGTAAACTGGGAAAGCCTCAGCTTCCTGGGAGCCAACAGAGTGCCAGGCCAAGTTACGCAGCTGTCCCAGCAGACTCCTATCTGGCATCGAGCCCCTCCTGCGTGCCCTTGGGAAAGTGCCTGTGTTCAGAATGCAATTTGCATCATCTTAAGGGACAGTTCTTTGGCGGGTTCCACCTGTCAGTTCTTCCAAGACCCATGCCCATTGCCCCATCCTGTCAGCAGCCCTCACAGCAGGGCAGGCCTGTCTCTGAAGGAGCTCAGTTGCTTCACCAACTCCTCCCCCGGGGAGATGAGCTTGTTCTCTTTCCTCCTTCTTTCCCTCACCATGCCTTGTGTCTGTGGCAAACTTGACGTTTCATTTATTTCTGTCTATTCATTCAACAAAGAGACGTTTCACATAGGAGGAAATACACTTAGTCAATAGTGATAAGGAAAATGCGTATTAAAACAACAAGGAGGGATTATTTTCCCGCATCATGCAGTGACGAACTAGAAAGAGGAATAAGGGGCTGGGCACAGTGGCTCTTGCCTCTAGTCCCAAAACTTTGGGAGGCAAAGGTGGGAGGTTTTCTTGAGGACAGGAGTTGGAGACCAACCTGGGTAACATAGCAAGACCCTATCTCTACAAAAAATTAAAAGCATTAGCTGGGTATGGTGGTGCATATCTTGTCACAGCTATTCGGGAGGCTGAGGCAGGAGGATCATTGAGCCCAGGAGTCTGGGGCTACAGTGAGCTATGATTGTGCCACCGCACTTCTCCCTGGGTGACAGAGAGAGTGGCACCCTGTCTCTAAAAAACAAAACAAAACAAAAAAAGTCCATTTATGCAAGCAAAAGGCAGCGTGTGAGTGCACGTATGTGTACATGCAAATACATGAACAACTGACCGGCGGGTTTTGCACCTGCCCTCTGGGGGGCTGCTGAGAACAGAGGGAGAGGGGATAAGACACGCGGCAGCGAAATCTGATGAAAACAAAAAAGATTCACTTCTTCGACACAATTTTAAAAATTAAAGAAAAAGTAGCCAAAATGCAGTATTTGTGCTTACGAGTTCTTTAGAAAAGTGAATTTTTTCCTAAACTTTTAGGCTCTGGAGAAGAAATCATGGAGGGAAAGTTTGACAAATTCCCCTACGGAACAGCTGGAAGCTTCAGTACAAAATGCCCTAACCAACCCATCGGGAACGAACAGGAGAGACAAAAGTGGTAGCTGCTCTGTTGATTGTCCAATAAATAAAAAGCTCCTCAAGGCACCAAAAACTCCAAACCGACACACAGATAAATGAGGACACACGTTTATATTTGAAAAGAATTCACCATGTGCTTCTTTGGACTGGGGAGATCATGAGAGCATTTAAAATATAAGTCAACTTGCCCTTAACTCCCTCTACCCTAGACTTTCCATTTCTAACCGCTGCATTAATTAAGATGCTGTCTCTGGCTGCCCTGGCTCTCTTGGCTCCAAGATGCAGTGGTCCAATCCACACATGGCGGGTGTTAGTGCCAGCTGTGACAGGATGAGCCTGAGGGACACAGGTGTGTAGTGGGAGGCAGGGCAAGGGCAGCAGGCTGGGTGACAAAGAATCTGACCGTGCTACTCTCTGCTGTGTGTCCTGGAGCAGTCGCTCAACTTCTCTGGTCTTCCATTTCCCCACCATCTTTGCCCTGCGTCCTCAGGAGAGCCAATAAGTTTGCACAGAGTGGAGGCTTCGCCAGGGTCAAGCTCTCTTCCCTGCTATTTCCCCAGGTCCAGCACCCCAGAGTACATCTTCTATAAATGTCTGGTCTTGTCAGATACTAACTGCCCTGCAGGCATTTGGGCCTGTGAATCAGGGTCTCTCTTCTCTTTCTTGGCTCCATAAAGCCACAGGGTTCCTGGTCTCTCCATAGAAGGGTGGAGGATGCCCAAGAATCTTAACAGTTTTTCCCAAACCATGTGCAGGATGGAGGTAGCCTCCCTGTCCAGGCCAGGATGCTCAAATTCCATCTCTGTAGCTTTCCACCCAGGCATATCCTGGACACTTCTGCCTGTAGCTGGGTCTGGGGGAATCCAGGGAGGCTTCAAAGAGGAGGTGACACTGGAAGATGGGCTGGAGCTCCTCAGGCTCAGCAGGTGCTGGAGAGCATGCTGTGCATAGGACAGGGTGGAGTCCTTGTGGTTGGGCAGCGGGGGAGGAGAGAGTGGGCATCAAGGTGCAGACAGGAGCAAGGCAGGTGCCACGCAAGGGATTTCAACAAGAGCCTGATGTGCTCAGATGAGAAAGTTCACGCTGCTTGTGCCAGGGAGAAGGGTTTGCTGGGCCGGGCTGGAGGCAGGAGGAGTGCTAGGAGGCTGCTGCAGAGGTTGAAGTGAGAAGGCAAGGAGTGGAATTACACAGAAGATAAAGCTACGTGGGGAGGTGCATGTGCCCGTGTGTGTGAGTACGTGGCATTCTCGATGGGGCAGAGGGCATGCAGCCGCAATCCCCTCACTCTGCTCTGATTCAGCCTGTCCATGCCAGGCTTGAGCCAGGCCCCAGGGGTCCTGGAGGGCTCTGACATGGCGGCAATCCAAGAAACTCAGTTTAGCATAAGGGACTCATGATGAGACCCCCCACAGAGGAGTGTGCCAGCAGAGTGCTGTGGGCAAGGAGCAGGGCAGTCATGGCAGGCTTCCTGGAAGAGGTGGCTCCCCCAGCAGGGAGTCTGGAAGCCCACAGTACAGGTAGGACTAAAGAGGGGCTCCATGGGAATCACAACCCCACACCTTTACCTGTGCTATGATCCTGAGTGACACCTGTGTCCCAGGTGACAGGGAGACCCTGGAAGGAGCTAGGCGTTGTGGGGGAGGAGCCTCAGACAGATCCCACTGCTCTGGGGGTCAGATTCCAGACAGCAGCAACTCCAACTGGCCTGAGCCAGAGCAGAAAGCTGCCTGGAATGTCCCTGGAGACACCTGAGCTCCCACCTTGAATCCTAGGACAACCTAGGCCTCATCTAGGGGGCTTGGCCAAGGGGAAGTGCTCCCTTCCTGTTTCCCCAAATGGGAGGCCTGGGGGACTCCATCTCCCCAGGAAGCATGGTCAGCTGTTCTGTTGAGCTGACCTCTGTGGTATCAGCTCCAGGAAGGAGGTGGCCACCTGCCCAGAGTCAGCTTCATCTGGACTTTAAGGTTCCCAGCCATGTTGAAGAGTAGGGAAGAAGCACCCAAGTCCACCCACAGGCATAAACAGAGCCACAGAGCCACACCTGGCGGACAGGGAGGATGACAGAAATAAACTCCTCTGTGGGTGGCCGGTTGGCAAATAACACTTTGGGACTTGGGTCCATCTGAAGGGTGAGCTAGACCACTTACCCCACCCCCCAATGATTCTCGCTTCGTTGGAGGCAGGCTCTTCCTTTGTGTGCCAGAGAAAATTGTGCCAGATTGCTGAAAAAGAGCAGTAGATAAAAATACAATTCTAGTCCCTTGAGCCGCACCTCCTGGCGGCCTTGCAAATAGCCTGCTCTGGAAAAACCCGACTTGGAGAGTGGTTGCTCAAGTCCAAACTTGCCTGGTCTAGTGGAAGCACGTCTGCCCTCTGGTGGTCTTGCCATGCAAAGACGCCAGCTTCCCACCCTTCGGACACTACAGGAGGTTGGCAGAAGGTCCCTGGTGAGCATTTGAAGAATAAACACATTCTCCCTCACCTTTGGACTTCTTGATATGGTATCTAACATAGAAATGTTTCATCCCCACCCCAATCCAAGGTCGAGTTTCCATAACACACACTGACTTCCCTCCTATTCAGCAAAATAAGAACGTTCTCCTGTAAGGATGAATTCTACAGATGGAAAAGTGATTTAGTTATTAAACCATGGAGACAAGAAAAGTTTAGAAAAGCAGAGAAACTCCAGGCTGATGGGTGTGTGTTAACTAGTCTGTTTGGGGAGTAGCAAATGTCATTGGAGATGCCCGGATTTAATGTCCAACAAGGCTGTATATCACTTAAGAGAATCAGGTTGCCTGGGTTCCCTGCTCCATCTCTCATTCACTCTGTGACATTAGGCCAGTTATTTAAACACTCCAGGTCCTCAGTTTCCTCATTTACAAAATGGGGATGATGATAAAATTTAGGGAATTTTTGTGGGGATTAAATGAGTTGACAGACAGCAGGCACTTTGAATGATGCCTGGCACATGGCGTGTGCCATGTAGGCACTTGAGATTGTTGTCATCCTGGGCTGTCAGACCCCTTGTTGGGAAAGCTTAGGCCAATCCAGCAATATAGATCTTGCAATACAGATAAGAAGTGTGAAAAATACTGGCCACATTAGCTACCAGTATCCAAAACCCTTCCCATATGAGGCCCGGTCCCTTTCTGCACTGTAGGGGACAGAGACCCCCTCTTTCGTCCTTGGGTAGATGGGTCATGGCCAGGCCACCCCCACCCAGAACAGGAGCCATGGAGAAGGGGCACCCAGATGCAAGACAGTTGGGGGTAATCTGTGGCAGCAGTGGGGAGCCAGTTTTTCAGCAAAGCCTGTAGGTATCAGTATAGGGAGAGGGGACACAGCCAGTGCTGGGTGACATTGCTGGGCCCTGGACTGTCAGACCCCTTGTTTCTTGTCTCCCCAGTTCTTTGCTTTCCTCAAAATGCTGTGAGCTACCCAGAAGCTTCAGTTAGTCATACGTCGAGGAGACCAAGGCCCAGAGAGGCAGCAGCTTGCTCAAGGTTACACAGCAATTCCACTGTAGAGCCTGGCTCTCTATCTGCTTATCCTCCAAGGGAATCCTTCCCAGTGCTGCCATGCTCAAGATCAAGGACACAGGTGGCTCTGTTAGGAGCCACAGCCGATTTGAAGGAGTAGTAACAGAGTCTTAATTTCTGTGTATATGAGAAAACCTGAAACCAATCCCTAGCAAGGCACCTGTTTTCTTCAGCTGCTATGGACTTTCCTCCTGGGAAAGAGCCCTCAGCCAGCAGCAATGATCGTGGTTCATGGCTCATGGGCTCCACCCAGTGGCCATCGTGCTGGCAGCAGAGGCCCTGAAGGACTTAACCTGGGGCTCGTCGAGTTGAAGGCAGGGACAAGGAGAGTGGGAAGGCAAGTGAACCTTGATCTCTGGCTCCCATTCAAGGTCAGGTGAGGTTGGGACCCTGGGAGCAGAGGTCACCCAGCCCCAATCCGAGTAGCTTTCTGAAAGAGAATATTTCCTTGGAGGGAATCATCTCCAGGACAGACAACCCCCTGGAGGAGTGGGCCTCCAAATCCCTGGCTGCTCTCTGATCAGTCCCCCGGGCCCCCTCATTTGCTGTTCAGTTCCTGCCTAGGGCTCCAAGGGTGGGTCACAAAGTGCTGAGTGATGTGAGAAAAGTGAGGGCTACATGTTCCCCAGGACAGGGTATGCCTGAGCAAGCCACACACACACACGCACACATATATGCACTCCCACACACACACACATGCACATGCCCTTGTGCACACGTCACGTATGTGAGGCCTGCGAGTCTGACAGAGATCTCTGTCTCTCCTCTCTGCCTGTCTATGGTATGGGCACACATGAGTATGCCTACACACACGCACACGTGCACACATGCTCGGCACAACCGCAAACGGCTTTGTCAACACAACCATTAAGTAAGCCACTGTTGATTTTTTTTTCACTTTTTCCTTAGCCGCTGTGGAAGTGCACAGAATGGAAAACGCAGAGCTTCAGAGTCACACGGATTAAAGCTGGAATGTAAATGCTCCTTTTCCTTGCACAATTCATTGATGCCCCCTGAGCCTCAGTTTCCTCCTGTGTAAATGGGGCTTAGGATGGTATTTACCTCTCGAGGTACTGTGAGAATAAAGAAGACCCTGTGCTTGGGTTGAGGGCAGAGGCTGACTCAGTGGGCGGTGGGGCTCTCCACCCTCCCAGCGCCCCCCAGAACACATGGAAGGACCAGGTCGGGAGCCCAGCCCCGGGGCCTGCTCTGGTGTATCAGGGAAGACTGCAGACCTTCCTACATGCTTCCGAGGAGCCAGGCCACCTTGATCAAGGTGGAAGCGATGCCACCTTGATCCCAAATAGTTACAGTTCTGCAGGACAGACGGACACACAGACAATTACAGGTCAGATATGTGACCTGACAGTGCTTTCGGGCATTGAGGAGGGAGACGGGCGGGGGTGTGGGGGAGGAGTAAAATGAGCCGGAGAGCAGGGGGAAGTGTCCCGTAGATAGGAGAGAGGAGAGAGATAGAAATCTCGGGTAGACTCGCAGGCCTCATATACGTGGTGCGAGTGAGTGCGTGTGGGTGCGTAAGTGTGTGGACATGTAAGTGCATGCCTGTGTGTGTACGTTTGGAATGAGGGGCTGGGCACTTCAAGGGGAGAGACGCAAAGAGGCAATGATGGCAGCAGAGTCTTTGTGGGAAACGAAAAGAAACACGAGCTGGTTGGAGGATGAAGTTCAAGGAGACGGAGAGTCAGGCAGGTGGAGCTGCGCCAGGGAGCTGTTTCGGGAAGTGGAGACTGAGGGAGGTTTCGGCTGAGGCGTTGCCGTGGGCAGAGCAGGTGGGTGTGAAGACCACATATGGCGTGGCGTAGATGGGACCCCGTGACGGCGTGGGTGAGCGCAGAGAGGAAGGAGAGGTGGAGGCTGACCTCTGGGTTTCTGGATGGGGTGACTGGACAGCTGGAGGTGGCGTGGGGATAAGGAACACGGGATAGAGCCAGGCTGCGGGGTGCTGGGGCAAGCGGGACAGGAGAATCTATTTGGACGTGGAATTGAGATGCTTGTGGACCACATGCAGCAGGCAGACAGGCAAGTCTGGAAGGAGAGAGGAGGAGGAGGGGCAGAGGGTAACAAAGGGACCCTGGTCAAGGTGAAAGGGCCCTGAACTTGTGTATCCACAGAGAAGGGGCTGCCGAGAAGGAAGTTGGCTTCTGCTGTCCGGATGAGTTCCAGAGGAGCTGGGGGCCAGAGTCCCATCGCAGAAGACCCCTGCCCACCCTTCCTCTGGTGCAGGAGGGAAGAGAAGAGACAGCAGGAGAAATGTCCACGTCCTGGTTTCATGCAGTGATCAGGATTATGGGTATGAAGAGTCAGAAAAATCTTGGAGGAGCTATTCTGATGTTGGCATCCAAAACCATTCCTCTCCGGGGCTGCTTCCTTTCTGCACTGTGCAAGCAGAAGGGACAGAAAGTCCTCCACCCCACCCTTGGGCAGATGGAGCGTGGCCATGAGGCAAGTCACTTCAACTCCCAGACAGAGCCTCCCCTTTCTACGTTGTTAGTGGAGATGAAGCGTGAGAGGCTGGGAAACTTCCGCCCAGGCAGATCCCCACGGGGAGATGGCTACGTCTGATCACTGTGCCATCTGAGCACTTTCTCGCCATCTAGATTTGCATGTGAGGGCTGGTATCTCACAAGTGTGTTCCAATACGGTCCACAGAAAGAGGGCCGGCAAGAAGCGCTGTCCACAGTGTCCGGCCCGGGACACTGGCAGAGAGGCTCGCGGGTTATGAGTATTTTGAGGCAGGCTCCCCTGGGGTGAGATAGTCAGACCCCAGAGAAGCAAGGAAGTTGCTTTTTAATTTCTGACAATAACCTGATGTTTTGGTGAAAATCATATACATTCACTATGAAATTTTCCTTTTTTTGAGACAGAGTCTGATCTATCATCCTAGGTATAAGTGCCATGGCATCATCAAAGCTCACAGCAACCTCAAACTCTTTGGCTCAAGTGATCCTCCCACCTCAGCCTCCCAGGTAGCTTGGACTACAGGCGCCTGCCACTATGCTCAGCTAGTTTTTCTATTTTTAGTAGAGATGGGGTCTTGCTCTTGCTCAGGCTGGTCTGGAACCCCTGGGATCAAGCAGTCCACCCACCTCGGCCTCCCAGAGTGCCAGGATTACTTCATTATGAAATTTTAAAGAAGATAAAAACAGCTTCAAATTCCGATTCTGGGAAAGAACCACCACCCACTGAGATAGGCAGAATCTGGCGCTCCCACCCCTGCAAAGATGGCCTCATCCTACTCGTGAGAACCTGTGGATATGCGGCTGAACGTGGCAGAGGGGATTTTGCAGATATGATTAGATCAAGGCCCCAGAGGTGGACATTCTCCTGGTGGCCCACGGCAATCACGTGAGTCCGTAGGAGGGGAGAACCGTGCTCCACTGGGTCAGAGAAGATGAATGGTGTTCTGCTCTCTTCATCACAAACATGACATTCTCCATTCTGTGTGGTGTCCTCCAGGACTCCCACGTGACACTGGTTGACAGTTCTATTTTCTGTTCTTTCCAATGTGACTCTCAACACTTAGGTGCCACTTCTGCCACTCTAGACTCAAGAGTTGGAAATAGACTGGCTTCTAAATGGAAAAGGTATCCAAGAATTTGTAGCCACTGATCTGTCCCATTGCCACCCCTGGGGTTGGCAAATGTGTTGTGTTTTTTTTTCTAAAGTCTCAAAAAATCGACAACTAATATTTATAAATAAAAATAGAAGATATTTTCAAAAAACAAATCATGCCAAATCTTATGGACAATAGAAAAAGAAGAAATACTTCAAATTCATTCTACTTCATCTGGATATACCTGATATTAAAATTGGAAAAAATATATTATTATAAAGGGGAATTACAAACATATTTCACTTATAAATGAGGATGCAGTATTCTAAACAACATATTAATAAGTTGAATTAAAAATTATTGTTCAAATAATGTACTTTGGTACAATGGTGTGCCTGGGCACATGTGTGTGCGTGTGATGTTTTGTTGGTTTTTGAAGGAGAGAAATGCCTTTTTTATCTGGAAGTGCAGATTACTTTTGGACGTGGCTGGGAGGAGTGCTTTCTGACATGGGTGGGGCAGATGCTCCTTCTCCCTTTTTGCCCACCCCCCTCTCTTGTTTCCTGGAAATCCTTCCATCAGGGAAATCGTACTGTTTATCGAATGGGGTAAAATACAGAAGTCGGTGGAGTCAGCACCTGGGAGTGGCAGCTGCAGGCAGCACATTTGCGTGGCCACAGGGATGCTCAGGGAGGTCATGGCTGTGGGCAAATGGCCTGTAAGGTCCTGCTCACTCTCAAGCTCCTTATCGCTAGTGGGAAGACAACACAGAACTGGCAAGAAGGCTTGGAGAGCGGAAGAGGTGAGAGCTGCTCTCTGCAGAGAGCGTCAGGTTTCCAGAGCGCAGTGTACAAGGCACTGGGACTAGAACTCCTGTCCCGTCTGCCCCGTCTCCTCACCCAATCCCATCTTATTCTGTGTCCCTTGGCTGGGCCGAGTTCGTCTAATGGGCCAGCCTCTATCTTGCTGCCAGGACTCGACTCTGCCCCATGCTCTGCCCGACGGACTCTTATTTGTTCTTATAACTTGGCTCATTTGTCACTGTCTAAGTCACCCCCAGGCCACCCCCAGCCCAATCCACACGATGCCCCTCTTGGGATCAGCCCCCCATGCTGACTCCTCCCTGTGCCTCTCACCACTTCCGTGCCCCCATAAGGCTAGAAGACCCACAGAGGTGGGGGTGCTCAGCGCTGTGTCCCTGGGATTGGCACAGTACCTGCCGGACAAAAGCCCCCAGCAAATATTGGCTAATGGAATAAATGATGAAGCATAGTGATTTGCTTATTTAGATTTTTACAGAATATTTTAAATGTACTATAAGAACTCATTTTGAGTCAAGCCTCCCCCACATATGACCTAATTTTAAAATGCAAGCCTGAAGGCAGGTACAGCTGAAACCTTTGCAAGCAGGTAGACTCACAAATCACTCATAAAGCAAGCCAGTGTTTTGCTTTTCAAGATAGCATTGTTGTCATTGGCTTTCCCAACCCTATCCTCTCTCCTTTGGGGGTACTTTCCCTCCCCCGTTGTGTGCTGCTTGAGAACTATCAATGTAATGGACTCCCTTGTCCCTTAGGCCAAAAGGTGGTCATGGGACCAAGTGGACTCTCTCACAGGTCTCTAAACCGGGGCAAGGAGACAGGAAGATAAAATTTTATTAAATAGTAGAAACTCAGTCATCGCAGTGGTCAAACCTCAATAAAGTTCTTGAGTAATTCCAGTTGGCTGGTACTATCCAGGGTCTTCTCACCTCTATTTCTCCTTGGGACCATGCTTATCTACATTTCCCCAGCTCCCTTGCTCTTAGAACTGGCCAGCGGGATGTGAATAAAAGTGATATGTCCATTTTTAGACATGGCTCATTACAAACCTCCCATTCATGGGCCTTGCTCTGTCTCATCTTCTATTGAGTGAATGGGGAGGATTCCAAGGACCTAGAGCAGAAAAAGGAGCCACAAGATGGAAGGAACCTGGGACAAGTCCTCCGTCCCAACCCAGCAGTGACCTGATTAGGCTGTGACACACTGAACTGTGTTAAGCCACTGAAATGCTGTGTTGCTTATTACAGAAATTACTCTACCCTGATTAAATCTTATTGTATACATTTCTGAGCCTCCAGCCTTCTCATATATTCCTTCCAATACATTTCTTTTATATTTAAGATTTTCTACCTGTGGTCACTTCTGTTGTTTGCAATCAAAGAACTCTGATGGTATGAGCTGGAGGTGTCCATAGAGACTATTTTCCACAAGTATGGTCCAAAGAGGTGAAGTAAATAGCCTACAAACATGTAAATGGCAGATCTGAGCTTAGGACTCATACTTCCTGGCTCCACATGTGGCCTCTTCCATTGCCCTGAGATCTGTCTTGCCTGGAACATAAATCTTGATTCCTGTGATGGCTGTGGAATGCACAGTCACCTCCAAACATCGATTTTGCCCAGAGGACCCTGAGCCTGCACTGGGGGCTCTGAGCAGGATCGATGGTGGGGTCCAGGTCCTCAGCTGTAAATCAGCAGAAAGAGTGAAGCAGACCTGTTTTCTGGCAGTAAATTCACCTCCAGCCAGCAGCCCGTATCTCTCCTTTCATGAATCTACCTCGTAGATCAGATAGCGCTTGAGAGGAAGAGATCATTCCTCACCTTGTTTATTTTCCCTCAGTACTTTTAAAAGAAACTTTTAATTTTGAAATAAAGTTAGATTTACAGAAGAGTTGCAAAGACAGTGTATGGAGGTCCAGAATATCCTTTACCCACTTTCCCCTAATGTTAACCTCTAACATAGTACAGTTATTACAGCTAAGAAATTAACATTGACTAAGCGATAAACATTAACTAAACTATAGACTTTATTCAGATTTCCCTAACTTTTCTACTGATGTCCTTGTCTTTTCAGGGTCCAATCCGGGATAAGAGGGCCATCGTATCTCCTTCATATCTCTTAGAACTTCTCAGTCTTTCTTAGTTTCCCGTAACCTGGGTGGTTTTGAAGAGTACTAATCTGGTGTGTATTTTGTGGCTTGTCCTTTGATTTGGGTTTGTCTGATGTTTCCTCATTACTAGAGTGCTGTTGTGGATTTAGGGAGAAAAGCACAAAGAGGAAGGGCCCCTCTCTTTGCAGCACTTCAAGCAATATCTGAAATCAACATGATGGATTAGCTGTGATGAGAACCTTGATCCTCGGTTGAGGGACCATCGGCCAGCTTCCACCACTGCACCTGCATTTGTCATAGGCAGGGTACCAGGTCTAGCCCACACTCCGGGAGAGGGAAATTCTCCCTCAACACTTTTGCCGTGGGTGGTGATCACTGCGGTCTCATGACTTCCCAGTTGGCCCCTGGGTGTAGGGGGAGCTAATGCCAGGGCCCCTCACTTGGCTGGTCCTGTCTGCCCCATAGTCGCTCAGTTACTCACTGTCTGCCTAAGGCCAAAGCAGAGCAGGAGAGAGCCTGGCAGAAGCTGGCAGGATGAGGGGAAGTAGGACAGCTGAGGAGGTTTGAGGTGATCAGGCTGGGCTTTCTTTGGGGATGTCAGCATCCTTCATCCTGCAGGATTCAGTGTGAAGCCAGTACACAGAGAAAAACGGCCAGGTAGGAAATAAAAGTCTGCTTTATTTGCGTCTGGGAAAATGCCAAATGTCCAGAACCTTCACTATGAAACTTTGGTTAAAAGTTCCATCGGATGACACAAGCTTTGACTCAAAGCAACTTATATTTCAGGGGTAACTGGAGAGAAGACGAAGAGAGAGAGAGAGAGAGAGAGAGAGAGGCTGGTTCTGTGAGCAGAATCCTGGCACATTTATTCAGATCAGCCTATCACCTGCCTACTCAAGGTGGGCAGAGAGGCAGACCTGCTTTTGGAGTAGTACTTCTCAACAGTTGTTGATTCTCGAGTCTCCTGGGCATCATCAGTAAGTACCCATTCCCCAGGCTCTGCCCCTAGAAAGGCCGTAATTGAATTCATCTGAGTGGAGCTGGGAAACGGCTCCCAGGGGTTGGGCTAGGGCTGTGAACCCCTGCTCCTCAAAGTGTGCTCCTCTGAGCAGCTCCAGCAGCATCCGCCCGGAGATGTGGGCCCCGTGGACAGCTGCTCAGAAGCTGCACGTTAACATGATCCCAGATTAGCAGGCGGGGTGTGCTTCCTGGGTGGGCTCCCTGCATGTGAACAGGGTGTGGGGAGGAAGCACAGAACGAGGACATGCACGTTGGAAGCAGGGACACCAGCAGATGCTGAGGACGCTGACAGAATGGCTTCGCAACCCCTCCCCTGTGAGCCAAGATGGAGAGTGCAGGGCGTTTCCCTCAACATTCCTGCCTGGCTAGGAGAAGAGCGGAACTTCTCAGCTTCCCAGGGACAGGGCAGAAACGTCAGCAGGGGACAGATGCCTCCTTTGCCTCCGGCCGTGTGCATCTGGGCAGACCTTGCAGTAATCCTCTGAGCCTCAGCTCCCTCTCTGTGAGATGGAGGCAATGATGATTTTCTCTGGGGTGTCACTGATGAGATCATGCAGGTGGAATGCTGGTCACAGTGTCCAGCTCTGGAGGGCTCAGTCAATGCCTTCTGGGGACGCATGTCCAGCATTCAAGCCGGGGAGCACCTCTCTAGGCCACAGGGGATCAATTTCTCTTGCCTCTTGGACACACCTCCCTTCCCCTCTCCTCGCTAGGTCTCATTGCAGATTTTTAAATTACCTTTCAGGGTTGGATTAAAGACTCGGCAGAGCCCCGCTCTGAGCAGGAGGCAGACAGGCTGTCATCGAGGTTCCTCCAAGGGTACTTTCCTCAGTGTCTACATGTGGCTAAGAGCCTCCTGAAAGACACACAGGAACAGAAGTGAGCACCTGGTTGAGACCCACTGTTCCATTCGCCCTTCCTGAGAGCACTGTGAGGTGTGCACATCACGCCGGTCTGCGTGAGGAAGCTGCAGATCAGAGAGGGAGCGTGACCTGGCTGAGCTCACACAGCGCCGGAGCCCACAGTGCAGCTGGGTCGGATCTCGTCCCGGTTCTGTGGACCGATACCTGCTCCGTTCACAGTCCTTGCCGATTTCCCTTCTTCCTTTCTTCCTTCCTGGTTCTGTGCTGTCACTCAAACAAAACTGAATTGATTTTTACTAAAAGTGAAAATTAGCAAAGTGTTACTATAAATCAGTGAAACTACCAGAAAATGACTGTGGCTGGACACCCCTGCCTGTCATTTGCAGCAGAGCTTGTGGCTTCACTGAAAAGTTCTACATATTTTGGGGAGCATCAAGGGTGAGAAGAACTGAAGGCCTTGGTGCTCCTTGTCCATTTGCCCACCATCCCACACCACCCTGACAGACCAGCCTGTCCCCAGAAGCACAGGTGGGGTCAGGAGTGCAGGGCCCTCGAGGGAAGGGTACCCCCGCTCACCCCATCAGCGTCCACAGGATCCTGAAGTTTAGAAATGTGAAGATCACAAAGGCCGTGTATAGCTGGGTCATTGGAAACCAAATCTAAGATTTCTTTGTAAAAATGTCACCTAGGAGAAGCTTTTCAGACCACCTAAATTATTTATAAAACCTCAACGATCCAGTTTCCACTACCCCTGCCCTATGGCGCTGTCCCCACCACCTACGAGGTTGTGCCCATGCATGGTTAAGCTGTGGTTATGCAAAGGCTACAGAGACGGGGGGTTCAGGCCAGGACACCCAGGAGGGCCCCGGGGCCACTTACCCTCCTCCCTGCCCAGTCCCCAAGGGAGGCACATGGCTGAAGGAGGCAAAGAAACACTGTGTTGCTGTTGGGATTTGGGCCCCAGCTCCAATGTGCAATGTGGGTGACACACAGCAGACCTCGGTGAGGTTGTATTTGTCCCAGGCCGGGGACACTCCCTACCAGTCGGACTTGCAGCCTGGGGAGCTCTGTGTATATCCCCAGAAACCTCACCCAGTGTCCAGTGGGAGAAGCTGCCAGAGGGCCTGCTAGGAGAGAAGCTCTGCCCAGGGCTTCAGAAGGATATGGGGCTTTGGCCCTTCACTGCACGAGGAGGCTGGATGAGATTCTTGGGCATGAGCTTCCCCTCTGGCTTCTTCCATGACCTCACCTTAACTCAATTACATCCGCAAAGACTGTGTTTCCAAATCCGCCTGCCTTCACAGGAGCTGAGATTAGGACTCGAACAGGTCTTTCAGGGGTGCATAGTTCAGCCCATAGCTGCCACCCTGGAGTTCAGCTAAGAAGGGTTCAGCCCTGGCCACCCCACCGCAGCCAGGAGCAGCTCCCTCTCCCGCTGGGCCAGAGGAGGCCGGGAGGCCCAGTGCTGCTGTGGCTCAGCCATGTCACTCCTTCCTCCTCCCAGCCTCTGTCAGAGCCTCCCCAAGGTCAAGGAGGGTTTGGGAGAAGAGGAGGGATGAGGGAGGGAGGAATTTTCTCTTCTGTCCTATGTGGCCCTCACATTGCTCCTTGAGCACCTTCAGTTTTCAGAGCATGTTTGTATCCAGAACCCCATCTCATCCTGAGATAAAGAGCAGTGACATCGTTGTACAGATGGGGAAACGGAGGGTCACAAAGGACAAATGGCTTGCCTAGTGTCACACAGCTAAAAGGCGTAGCTGGGATTTAACCTAGACCGTCAATGCCAAGTCCATGATGATTGTTGTGGCAGGAATAGAAGGCCCCTGTACACGCTGGGGCCAGGCCTGTGACAGGAGCCCTCTGCCTGGAGCGGGACTAAGTCTTACTGACATGGTGGAGATGGGGAAGTGGCTGCTTCCCCCTCAACCTCCCCCCACACACCCCGCCAGAAGACACATGGAGAAGGTGTCATGAGAATGACCTCCTTAGAGACATAAATACCGCCCTCTTGATAGCTCGGCACCCTGCCTTTCATATTGTTATGGCAATCTTTTCTCATCTTTTAGCATCTGCGGTTCAGAATGTTTCATACCTTGAATAGAGAATGAAATGGGGACATAAATCAGAGCAGAGCACCCGCCTTGCCTGTCCCTGGTGTCCTGTGCCTGGGCTGCCTCGTGCCTCACTGCCGCTGATCCAGTAGTTATTCTAACTGCTGCTTGGTTTTAAGGTCTATTGATATATCGGTGGCTTTTTTCTATGTGGTGGGTCATTAGCGTAACTGATCTTGCAGCCCACATGCCCGATGCCGGACACCCTGGAAACACATCTAGCAACTGTGCTCTCAGGACAAAAACATGTGCAGAGCGAAGAGAAGGCTGGCTGGAGAAGGCCATTGTCACGGTCCCCACCTCGACTGCTTGCACAAGCCAATTGGACATGGTTGGCGCAGAAAGAAAACAAGAAAATTGATAGAATTCGGGTGTCAGTCTTCGACATGAAAACCCTTTCTCACACGCTACAGAGGAAATGATGTGGGCAGAGGTGAATAGCAGCCTATGGTCCAAATTGACACTAAGTAAATGGTCTGGTGCTGCCTGCTCAAGTTTTAGCAGCCAGAAGAATCCCTCAGTAGACTTTTCAAGATGATTGTGGAGGTAAAAAGGAAAAAAAAAAAACAAAAAACAGAGAGAGAGGTGTTCAATTTCTCAAATTCAAATAGATCAAACAGCTCCGTGATGAGGTTTACTTATTCTTTGTCACCCTGTTGGGACACCCTGCATCTCCTGTGTGTCGCTGATGAGCAACATCCACTGTCAGAGTAGATTTGCCCAATGCCCAAGGTTATGGGGCATTGTCCCAGAGGGGTGGGACAGACACGTGTCCGTTTGCTGCACAGAAGAGTCTTTTATTCCGGCTCTGAACAATTCAACAATTAGAGAAGGTGAATCTGTTTTGGATTCTAACATGTCTCTTTTTTTCTATTTTCTTTCTTCTCCTTTCCTCCCTTTCTTAAAAAAGTTATGCATTATTTAAGATACTAAAAGGTTTAAAAACAAATACAATAAGTGAGTGTGAACCTACTGCCCGGCTTAGGAAAGCCTTAAGAGGACAGAGGTGACCTCTTAACCTGAATCAGATCTTTGTAGATTAGGTGACATATATATGCCACTACTTTATGTGTTTTAAGTTTTAGGTAAGCAGTGTAATTTTTAATATTATAAATGATACACAGTATTCCACAACTAGGTTTTTGCTTTCAACATTGTTTATGGGATTGATCTGGGTTGATACATGCAGTTCTGGTCCAACCATTTTTACTGCTGTAAACATTGCATTATACAAAACTGTCACAATTTGTCCAGGCTATTGCTGATGAGCTTTTGTGAGTGTGGCATCAGAAACCGTGACCGTGAGGTTGTTTCTCCATCCTCCTCCCAGCACGGCAGCAAAGGCACAGCCAGATCATCCAGGCCAGCAGCTCAAGGGTGCTGCCCGCTGCCTGTTGTGGGGGAGTTCACACGGAGGAAGGGGCAGAAGGTCCCCGGGCCCTGGCTCTCGGTCATGGATGGACCAGCACGCTGAGCCCTGCAACTCTGTAGACAGCCGGCCAGGCTCTGGCCAGATAAGGAAGGCTGGCTGTGTCCAGAGACCATGTCCCCCATAAGGATGAGATGACAGGTGAGGGGGGGAGCTGTGGTCCCTGGGAGTGTGCAGGGCATAGAAGGTGCTGCTAGAGCCAGCCAAGAGAAAAAGACGCCCTACAGGGGGCTGCCAAGGGCTGCAGGGCATTTTTTAAATGTCAGTCTTTACCCAAGAGAGTGGGAAAATTGTGGAAATTTCATTTAATGGACTATTATATGGCAGTAAAAATGACCAAATCAGAACTGCCGTGTATCAACGCAGGTAACTATCATAGATGATGTTGAATGAAAAAGCCTTATGGTGGAAAAATCATGAGGGAATCTTTTGACTTTATTCAGACCCCAGCTATTCCCTCGGTCAAGTTTCCTGCCTTTCCGGGCTTCCAAGGGCCACTCTTTAGAATAGGGATAAGCATAGCCCCTACCCAGTGTGGCCCTCAGGACTCCGAGCTGGTCCTCGGAGAGCTCAGCACTAAGCCCGGAGTGTGGTGTCTGCCCAAATTCCTGGGGCTGTGTTATGTTTCCTTTACCATTGGGGCTCTCTAGAACCACAGAATATTTATACAGTTGACCTTTAGAAAACTCAGGGGTTAGAGGCCCTGATCACTTCTCCTGTATAGGTGAAAAATCCATGTCCCCAAACTTAAGTACTAACAATCTACCACTGACTGGAAGGCTCGCCGAGCGTATACAGTCGATTGACACACAGACTAGTGTGTACGTATGTCTTATGCGTTCATAACACACCTAACTCTTTCCTAATTTTTTTGATCCTTCTAGGCTACTGAGTTCAAGTGTCTCCAAACTGTTGCAAGTTTCCAAAAAACATTTCAATATATTTATTGAAATAAGTCCCTGAGTAAGTGAACCCTCACAGTTCAAACTTGCAACCCTCAGAAAGGATTATCTCATGTAACTGTGAGAACCTGGGGAGCCCGTGGTGTAGCTCTTAGCTCGCTGGTGTGACTCTCAGCCCACTGATGTAAGCCTGGGAGTCTACAGACCTTTGAATCCAAAGTTCTCATGTCCAGGAGCAGGAGGAGGCAGCTGGTCCAGCTCCAAAAGACAGAGATCCCCCTTGTTCTGCCTTTTTCTTCTATTGAGGCCCTTGGTGGACTGAACAATTCCTGCCCATACTGGGTTAGGGTGGGTCTCTCTGCTCAGTCTCCTGACTCTGACCCTAATCCCTTCTGGAACTTCACTCACAGACATACCCAGAAACAGCATTGTACCAGCTAGCCGGGTGTCCCAGTGAAGCCCAAACCTAAAATTAACCATCACATCTGAAAGTTGCAGCGTCAAACACACTGCAGAGCTGCTCCTTCTTGCCACTTGGAGTCCCAGGGGTGAGGTCCAGCTGTCCAGGACCCAGAGGAGTGAGGACCTGGACCTCCTGAAAAGGTCTGGACCAGGGTCTCCAGGAGGACAAGGTCAAGATCTCCTGCCTGGGGCAGCACCAGCCCAGGAAAGTAAAAGTCCTATAGCCTATGGGGAGGGGTCTCTTACAGGACATCTGAGACAGACTCTTTTGTAACTAAAAGAACTTCAAACATCCCTAAGCATTCAGGGGTCAAGATCCTGCCCAGAGAAGAAGTCTGTGGTCACCAGGGACTGGGAAGTGTGGGGTCTTCCCCAGTCCCTGGTGACCACAGACTCCAACCACATTCCCTCCACTACTGGGGCGGCTGCCCCCTGCCCATCACCTGCCACGGGCAACACCATGGTCTCCAGAGCTGAGTCAGTGGGGCTGGCCAGCAGGGGAGTTTAGACCTGGTTGTATTGGCTCCTTCCCTCAACTGTTTATTCAACAAATAGTGATTTACTATGTTTCCCACTGTTCTATTTCCTGAAGACAGAAAAGTGAACAAAACAGACAAATCCCTGTTTTCCTGAAGCTTCCAAACAATAAGAAAAATAAATAAAAGCTGTTCTCTCAGGTGAGGAGAAAATTGAGGTAGGGGAGGAGTAGGAAGTGTGATAAGGGGGGGTCCTGTGAGATGGAGGGGCCAGACATCCTATGGAAGGTGACAGCTGAGTAAAGTGGGAGGGAGCCACCCAGACACAGTCCTGGAAGGGTCAAGTGCAAAGGGCCTGAGGCAGACAGGACCTGCCCAGTCTGTTGAGGAACATGAGGAGTCCAGTATGGATCTGTGAGAGGATGGTCTGGTGACAGCAATCTGGGTGAGCCATGGGATACATCAGCCCTTCTTCTTCTCCTCCTCCTCTTTCTTCTTCCTCATCCTCTTCTTGGTCTACTTCCTCTTCTTCCTCTTCTTCTCTTCCTCTTCTTTCTTCCAGAGTCTGATCACCCTGGGTAGAGTGCCATTACATCACAGCACACAGCAACCTCAAGCTCTTGGGCTCAAGCAATCCTCCAATCAGCCTCAGCTTTCCCAGTAGCTAGGACTATAGGAGCCCTCCACAACACCCAGCTAATTAAAAAAAAATTTTTTTTGAGATAGAGTCTCACTCTGTCCCCCTAGGTAGAGTGCATGACATCATACCTCACAGCAACATCAAACCCTTTGGCTTAAGTGATCCTCCTGCCTCAGTCTCCTGAGTAGCTGGGACTACAGGTGCCTGTCATAATGCCTGGGTAGTTTTTCTATTTTTCATAGACATGGGGTCTCACTTTTGCTCAGGGCAATCTCACTCTTGCTCAGGCTGGCCTCAAACTCCTGAGCTCAAGCAATCCACCTGCCTTGGCCTCCCAGAGTGCTAAGATTATAGGTGTGAACCACTGAGCCCAACCTGAGCAATTCTGTATAAGCCATTTAGTGGGTCTGAGCAGATAACCATACACATGTGTCCCAATATAGGAACACACACGAGAGTTTGGTTATTTTCGGTAATTGATTTAATCGACTCCAATCAGTGCAGTGCAGTGTTCTATGGGATTATGTTAGAGGTGTCCAGAGAAGCAAAGCAACAGGAGATACATGTTTTTTAAGGATATTTGTCTTGAGGAATTGGCTCATGCAATAATTGAAAAGCCTAAGAAGTTCAGGGTGAGTGGGCAAGCTGGAGATTCAGGAGAGCCAATGGTGTAGTTCTAGTCCAAAGGCAGGAAAAAGTCAATCTCCCAAATCAAAAGTAGTCAGAAGGAAGAATTCTCTCTTACTCAGGGAATAGGACTTTTTGTTCTACTCAGGTCTTCAACCTATGGCTGAGGCCTGCCCACATTAGGGAAGGCAATCTGCTTTATATAGTCTACCTATTTAAATGTTAATCTCATACAAAACACCCTCACAGAAACACCCAGAATAAAGTTTGATGAAACATCTGGGCACCGTGTAGCCCAGTCAAGCAGACACATAAAACTAATTACCACAGAGTATAAAGGGTATAAAATTTTAACTTCACTGTTTTCTAGTTATATGACCTCCAAGGACATTACTTAATCTCTGCGATTAAGTAACGATGAACTCTCAGCTTCAGTTTCTTCATCTGTAAAATAGGGACAAAGCCAGCTTCCTAGGTGTCCAATCTGTGCAGTTGTATTTAAAAGGACCCTGTGCTTGGTTTAATGCTCTCCTAGTGAAATTCTTAATAAATTAAAACATGATTTGTCAATAATTCTTACAATTTTTAATAAGGGGCCCCCAATTTTTATTTTCACTGCATTCTACAAACGATGTAGCTAGTTCTGAATGGAGATGTCTTGATGTCTTTGCAGGTGCTGGTGAAGATCAGAAGAGCAGACACAGGTGAGGCACTCAGCACAGGCTTCAACAATGCCAGCTATTATTATTACTAACAATATGTGCAGGCCCCCACTTAGGGCCAGACCCCCAGGCCAGGCCAGGACCTGCCTTGGAGGAGGAGTTCATGGTCCACATAGAATACAGGCGAGATGCCAAAGGAGGCATAAAGGCAGCCCTGGGAGGATGCCTACTAGTCCTCTTAGTGCTTCATTCTTGCTGAATATTGAGGCCATTTAGAGGGTTCTAGGGAGAAAGAGCCTGTGATTAGAAGGAGCACAGAAGAAAGTCCCAGGAGCTGGAGGAAGAGCTGTGAAGGGAAGAGGGTCTAGCGCTGGCTGCTGAAGAGGAGCTGTGCACCCCCTAGGCTCTACCATTGGACCTCACTGCACTGGCCTGGGGCCTGGGAGAGTGAGGTCCTACTAACATGCTGCGTCCCCAGAGCAGCCCCTACTGCCTCTCTGAGCACCAGACCTTCAGTAGGCAGCCAGGAGAAATGACACAGAAGAGGATAAATGGTCACACGGTGTGATAGCCAGCAGAGAGGAAAGGCCATGGTACAGTCAGGGTGGGGAGGAAGGGGCTTCTACCATACCTGAAGATGTGAGGCCGCTGTGTGCCTTAGAGCTCTCACTCAAAATGCCAGGAAACCACAGGGTGCCATTCTCTAGTTCCCTGGGCACCGGAGCTCAGCTAACTCCCCCCCACACACACACACACCAAGATCTCAGAAGGATCCTTTCAAATGGCAAATAGGATCCTATCACTTCCCTCCACAAAGCTCCTTGGGGCACCTGCTCTTGGTGACTAAGGTGCTCCTTGTGTACCCCTCCCCTGCTGTGATCTCTTCCCTGCTCCCCTCTATTATAGCCCTAGGGAAATCTCAGGTCCCTTGTCCTTGCTGTTTCCTCTGGCTGGGCCAGTTCCCCTCCGCCCCAGAGCACTCCATGGTTTGCTCCAGCACTTCATTCAGCTCAGATGCCCCTCCCCAGACAGACCACCCCTTACCCCAACCCTTCCCCCATATCAAATCTAATTGTCATCATTCCCTTTTCAGCTGGTTAGTCATCAGTGCACATAGCACAACATGACATAGTATAGTTCTCTTGTTCCTTTTCTCTCTCCTCACCAAAATACAAGCCCATAAAAGTGGGGACTTTTATTGCATTCACACTGTGTGGTATCCTCAACACTGAAGACTATGTCTAACACAGGATATCTGTTGAAGTGATGAATTTCTGTTTTCCATATTCAGAAACCAAAGCTCAATAAGATCACATGCTTTTCTGGAGCTGAGCTGGTGGGCGTGAGGTACACTGGCTGATGTGTAAGGCCTGGCTCTCTGGGCCAGGGGAGACCTGATTGTGAGTGCTGATTTCCAGAGTCTAAATGCTGCTACCATGGCTGGTTTTAAGCTACCAACATGATGTCACTGAACATGAAGTTGGGAAGAGTAGTCTCCCATGGGCTTTGGATGGGGCTGGCACCAGCCAACCTAAAGCTCACCGCCCACCTCCTCATGTTCTTTCATTTCCCACGCTCTGCATTTAATACATCTGGTGAAATAATTTTTTCACTTACCCCCTCCAAATACCACCTCATACTGAAGAAGACAATCTGAGTCCTCAGATGCCTCTAGGCCTCAGTTTCCCCATCCATATGGTGAGATGATGTCTAAGCACTGGGTCACCCTGTATCGGTCTGGCTTGAGGTCTCCGTCAGTGTGCAGTGCCCCTATAGACCACCAGAGGGAAGCATTTCCCCACCAAAGATGCTGGTCTCTTGGTCCATCCGCGTGTCCCTCTTGGCTGAACCCTACCTGGTTTATGAATCAGTGATTGTGCCCAGCCTGGAGCGGGCATCCACAGAAAGGGCCCATTGTCTGCCCTGAGGCCTTTTGTTCCACAGGCGGCCCAGGGCAATTAGGATTGGGTTGGGGGCCTGGACTCTTCTCTAAGGACTCAGAAGGCCCCCAGCAGACCTCTCTACCCCCACCTGTCCCCCCATCTGCCAAGGATGCTTGGACAGGTGCACCTCACCTGTGCCTTTGGCTCTTTCTGAGGTTTTCATCCCCCTCCCACCCTCACAGGCCAGCTCACCTCTCCCTCACCCCAGGCCTGTGATATCCCTGGAGTTTCCTGCTCTGGTCTTGGGGGTCATCTCTTTATTTCATTTAACCCCATTTGTTCCAAGTGGACTTTAGAGTAACCGTTGTGAGCTGGGGTTCTCTTGGCAATTTTGGCTCTAGACATAATCACAGCTGCATTTCCTTCTCAGGAAATGGGGTTGGCCCCTGCCTGGGTCTGCAGCAGAGGTGATTGCCTGACCCTGGTAGGGAACAGCAGGCTAAGTGGGCTTTTCCTTGCAGAAGACAGTGTGAATGGCAGGGAGTCCGCCTCCGGAGCCTGGCCAAGGTGCAGAACAGGTAGGGCTGAGTGTGCACAGCCTGGCTCAGTCCTGCCCATAGCCTGGGAGCCACAGAGATACCTGGGGCTCAATAGCCTCCCCTCACAAGAAATGCGACTCTTCACAGCTCCCTCTGGGGGACGTGATCTTCTGTGAGGCCCCCAGCACCTGGACATGCAGGCATGTTGGGGACAGGTGGGTGCCTTGTCTCATATCCCTCCTTACTACTCCAAATCTCTGTGGATCTTATACTTCCCCCTGGAAAGCCTTGGACACATCTCCTCCTGCCTCAGCCTCATGGCAAGTTGGGATCTATCCCCCAGAGGAAGGAGGAGGAGGGGGATGTTGTCGTGATCTGCCCCAAGGAGACAGCTGGCTTAAACCCCAGCTCGTGGCTGGCAGTGCTGGGCTGGGTTTGCCCTCCCCCCAGGCCGCATCTGCGCCTTAGCTTCCTCTGCTGTGAAAAGGGGACAGAAAGACAATGTCACCTTTGGGGGGTGCTGGGCAGGTTGAGATGAGAGACCTGTTGAAACGTCAACATGCACGGCTGGGGGCGCATGAGAATCTATATAATATTCTATTAGCAGAGCAATCGCAGCCCACGAGTGGCCATATAAATGTCACTGGCTATGTCTTATCCTGTCCTTACTGCATTAGAAGTGACAATTAGTGCAGGGAAAAGAAAGCTTTCACTTTCCAGGACTACTAATCCCATAAAAACTGAGGCAAATTATTCACTGGGAATAGAATCGACTGCTAAAATATTTGTCCCTTCTGCTGAAAAATAAAAGTCAACTCTTCTGAGAACGTTGGAGGATCTGAAAGTGACTGTTAAGGGCAATAGCACGTGGGACTCTCCTGCAGTCCTTAAGCCTGAAACTGAGCTGCTGTTCCACGTCCCACAGGTGGGCCCTTCAGCCCCTGCAGCCCTGGGGGAAGCAGACCTGCTGGCTTGCAGCTTCTATGATTCAGCCTCCTTGTAATGTCTCTGAAATTATTGTGCCTGAAGCTGAGACTGCATTTTTTTATGTTTGCTTTTCTAATTGGTTCATCCCTTTCATGGCTCAGGTGGAGGGCAGATGGCATTTAGGGAAACTGAGGCAAGTGGTCACAGCCTGCCATGTTTGGCTCAGAGATGGGGTCTCCCGCCCCACTGCTCTGAGTGGCATGTCCAGGCTGTGGTCCTGATGGGGTCTCTCTGCACCCTGGAGGAGCAGTGGGGTAGGAACAGGAGAGGAGGAGGGGCCGCGCACCTGCAGTCTGTGCATGAGCTGCAGTGAGCTGTGAGTAAGCCCAGACTAGGTCTCCCCCCAGTCCCAGACCTTCAGACCGACACCCCCGGGTCCCCCATCCCATCTGCCTCTACTACTCCCCCCTGGCTGCAGCCTGGCGCCCCAAGAAACCAAGCCTGCGGTGTTATTCCAGCATCAGTGTAAGTTGTCCCTTTCTGGCTGGTGACAGACACGGGATACACCTTCCCTTTCTTGCACTGCACCTGCCTGTCACACGCTGTGGCTTTGGTGTCAATGGGAACATACCAATCTCAGCTCCCTTGCTGCTGAGGGCTGCCCCCACCCCTCCTTCTGGCTGGAGGTTAGAGACTATGCACTGAGAAGCTATCCTCTCGCTGGCACCTCCTTCCCTGTTCCCCAAGTCCTCTTATCCGTCAGAGTCCAGTGCCCAGGCCCCAGCCTCCAAGAGGCTTTCTCTGGTCCCATGGGTATGTGTCAAAAAAGACATTATGGGGGAAGTCACTGGCCCACATCTTCTGTCTTATGATTTTTGGTGGAAACTTAAGTCAAACATTGGAAGGACACTGTCCAGGGATGGCTCAGTTGCTACTACCCTCCCTCTCTGGATGGCCGCTACAGATTCAGGCCCCCATGGGGGCATCCAATGTGCCAGTGAGGACTATGGCCTCACCGAGAGTGAGAGTGAGCAGTGCCTGAGCTGGGCAGGACAGTGTAACTGGGAACGGGGGCTTCCTGGATGAGCCAGTCATAGGATGTTGTCCAGGCAGATGCAAACACCTAAGTCAACTGGACATCCTTGCTGGGCCTGGGGCGTGGTCCTCCAGAGACTCGCTAGTGCCCAGGCCCTGGGCAAGCCTGGTAGGGCAGGGGGATGGATGTTTAGACACACAAGATGTCACCCCTTGCAGAATGTCAAGTGTGGGGCAAACCCCTGCCCAGGCACAGGACCTCAAAGCTTTGCCTGCTTACCCCTGGATAATGATGCTCGGAATGAGTCTGGGAAATTTAATTTCGAGGGCTCTGAGTGAATGGGGAGCACAAGGCCTGCCATAACTCCCACCCCACCATGACACAGGATTGGTACAGAGCAGGGAGCTGGACAAGCCCTGGAACCTGTTTACAAGGTGGCATTCAAGGGGTTCTTGCTATGGTTCTAGAGTACTGGGATTGCTGGCTCTCAAAGGAGGTGCCAAAGGTTAGGACATGCCCAGTGGTTCACACTTTCCTGGGGAAGCCCCTGTGTTGAGGCTCCCATGGGGCTGCCAATCCTTCCAGCCACAAAGACCCCCTCATCCTCCTCTGTCAGAGAGCCTCTTTCAGGGTAAGTCTTGTTAGCTGTATCTTTGAGAACCTAGAAACAGCCAAGGCCTGGGTCACTTCTCCCCATGGGTTCTTCACCCCAAAAGGCCCACAGTATGCATTCACTCTGAGGCCTGCTCCTCAGCCGCCCTTCCTGCCTCCCAGCCCCCTCTGCACCCCAGGGGGCTGAAAATGCAAACCAAGGGCTTTTCAGCACAGGTCTCTCAGGCCCTGACCCCAGCTGTAGGTGGGCACTGCTCATGTCAGTGTCCTGAGACAGTACAGGCCACTGAGGCAGCCAGGCAACAGGCAGGTGGAGATGGTGGCATCACTGCTGGTCCTTGGGCTGAATGTGGAAGAGAAGCAGGGCTGTACCAGGGCTGTCTGGATGGTGAGCAGGTGCAGCGTGATGGGGACCCCCCTCCCCGGGCAGATGTCTGATGTGATAAGAGGGGAAGGAACCGCTAGGTGAGTGTCAGGCACAGCCAGTGGGCTGGGCCGTGGGTGTAAACCCACGTTCTACACTTGCCCTCTGAGCATCCCAGGGGAAACCAGGTCATCTCTCCAGGTCCAGTTTCTTCACCTGTAAAATGGACGTGGCAAATGCTGTCTACCTCGCGGAACTGCTGAAAGGAGCTATCCTAGGAAGGCAGCAGAATCCACCCAGCCTAAAGTTGGCGTTCAGCAAATGTCAGGTTCTATTTTTATTATTTTTAGTCCCTTTGGAATCTTGTTCCAAACAACTGAGAAGGTCAAAGCGTCAGTGCTGAACTCAGGTGCACCTTGCCAGATTTAAAAGCTCCCTATGTGCCATGTTTATTTTATTCAAAGTCCTTGACTTGACTTTGAGCCAGGATTCAGTACAGTGGAACTGTGCTCACAACTGGAGTCCCACACACTTTGCATCCTGAGGCCACCGCTAGCAGCTTAAGGACTGTGGGCAAGTGTGCTTTGTGTGTTTCATTCCTGTGGTGCCCCCGGTGGCCTGGGACGGTGCCTGACTCATGTGTGCTGGTTGGATTTAAGTTACTTACCATTGCAGGGTCTCCATTTCTGCCTCTGCAAAATAGAAATTAAGATAGAACCAGCCTCCGAGAGCTGCTGTGAAGATGAAGTGAGAGGACTCGGGAAGCCTATGAAAAGCCACCCACCAGGCATCAGTTCTTATGCAAGGATGGTTCACATGAGCACACCGGCAGTTCTTAAATAACCACAAGATTCAATTAAGTAGGCAGCCCACCACTGACCTGTGGGCTTGTTGCCTTTCCAAAAAGCGCAGACATTTTACTTCTCAACCTCTGGAAATCTATCTGTTACAATCTAGCAGGTCTGGGCAAAAGCCTGTAATGTGTAGTGGAGAGTGCAGAGGCAGGGGGGAGGTTAAGGGTTGGGTTGAGGTGCAGCCCTAGGCCCCACCGTAGAGGCCCCAGTGCTCACTCTCCCATGTGGCTATGACTTTAATTCCCAAAACAGGTAATTTAGGAAAAGCCAGCAAGGCCAGAGCTATTCTCCCCGCCAGTGTTGAAATTGCCTTCAGAAGCTTCCCATGTGCTGCTAAGCCAAGCAATAGAGAGAAAATTGAGGGTTTATATATTTTTAAAATAAAAAGATTCTAATTCCAATAAAAAATAATGCCCTTCCATGGCCAATTGCCATCTCTTCAGTTTCTTCCCTTTTTAATAAAAATTTTTATTGTGCACATTAGGTTAACCAGACCTAAGCACAGCCGCTCTCTGAAACGCCGAGGCACTCAAGGGGAACAATTCGCAGCTCATGCCTGGATTTTGAATCAGGACCGCTCCCTGGGAGAGAAGTTAGTTCACGCGAGCTCTCCAGAGAGCAATTGGGCAGCTCCTCTGATCAGAGGCTGGGGAGCAGCGGGATTGTCCCTTAAAGGGACTGAGAATATTGTTCATACTTTTATAGTGGAGGATACTGGTTTTAATGGCACAGAGGATGTTGCTTGCACTGCCTTCAGGTCTCAGATTAAATTCACAAGACCCAAAGCCTGGAGGATCTTGGGATGGGCTTCGGTAAGTTTGCAGGGCTTACCAGCCAGCTATTGCTATGTAAAAACCAACCCCAAAACTCAGTGACTTAAAATGGCTATCATTTTTATTTATAGCTCATGAGTCAAGGCTGGGGTTTGGTCATGAATCTGAGGGCCTCTAGCTATTGGGTAATCTAGACTGTTCCCATCCAAGGCTGCAGCTCTCCCCACTCACTTGGCAGCAGACATAAGGCCCCCTCACTTATCCTGCACCTGCCAAGCCCCTTCCCACTGCAGGGTCTTGCCCAAGCTATTCCTTCTGCCTGGCATGCTCAGTACAGGGCATGTGTGCCACCTAGTCTCGGCTCAAACATCAAACAACATGGTCTCTTCCCTGCTCCTGCCTACCTTGCAGGTCCGGGAACACCCCGGATAGAGACAGTGTCTGTGCCACCCAGTCTCTGTTCAAGCGTCACTTCTGGAGCAAGTCTTATTGAGGCCCACTCTACCATTTCCTTGACCCTCCCCCCACCTGCCTCCGTTCCAGTCGCATCCAGAACTGATGTGTCTCTGGTTGACTGTTTTGAGTGATGGCAGGGGATTCATCTTGTTCCCTAGTGCTAGGATGACACTTGGCACATAGGAGCCTGTGACTGGACATTCAAGTCTGTAATGAAGCTTGTAAACTCTTTGAAGGTTCAAAGGTATCACCTCATCTAATCATCTGATGCAAAGAGAATCACAGCCCCATTCAATAGATGAGGACAGTGAGGCTCAAACAGGTAACACAATGTGCTCAGAGCCACAGAGCCAGTGGAACCAAGACTGGGATGTGGTCTCCTGGCTGGGGCCTGGTTCTCTTCTCCCTGGTCCACCAGCCCTCCAGAGGCAAGGCCAGGTACATTCCCAGGGCTGCCTACTCTAAAGACAGGAAGACTCTGGGTGGCCTTTGTTTCAGGACCCCAGAAGTTACAACAAGAGCAGTTGGGTATAGACCATACACCTGACACTCCCAATGAGCCCATTATACAGGGATTGTCACGGTCAAGGGAGTCATGTCATTTACATGCTAATGACAGGGACAGAGCAGGAGACCCAGACTGGAGCGGGTTGGTACCCGCCGTAAATCACATGTTCCGTCTTACCGGCATTTCCATTTCCACAAATTCTGAAACTAAAACACGACTTTTCCCTTTCTTGGCGCAGATGTTAATTTGCAATGCAGAAGCCTCCATCTGTGGATGATTTTCCATTATTCCTATAATTGCCCCCACACACAGCGCTCGATAAAGTTATAAACCTGTCCTCTGGGGACACCGAGTCAATAACAAGATTATTGATTAGGTGGTGAAAACGGTCTCCCAGCACTCTCAAGTCAGGGTGGCCCGTGTTGGCTCCCATGAGGACGATTCACTGTGGAATCATGGAAGTGGGGCCCTGCTCAGGCCTTCTCGGCCCTGGGCTCCCTGGACCTGCAGGCTGGGCCAGAAACGGTCCTTTTACTGAAGGTGAGCCTGGGAGGCAGTTATCACCGGGGGCTCTTCCCAGCCTCTGGAGGCTTTCTAAAATGTGCGTTGGTGGCTTCAAGTGGGTCATGCTAGTTTAAGTGTGGCAAACACAACCCTTCTTCCTAGCTGCATGACTTTGGGCAAGTCACCTAACCTCTCTAAGACTCTGGTTCTTTGCATGTAAAATAGACCACATCTTTACCTACTTCTGAAGGGAGTTAGGAGGATGAAAGGAATAGAACCGAGGAAGTGCCGAGTGCGCCGCTAGACTCTCGGTACCGCCGAGTCCAGCGGCTGCTCCTGCTCTTTGAAACTTCAAATGAATGTTCCAGATTGCAGCTCTGTGTTGCCTCCTGTCAGGGGAGGTCAGGGACTGACATTTTAACCAGCACTTACTGAGCACTTCCCCTGGCACAGGCGCCATGCTAGGCTCCTGGTGAACAGAGCTGAGCAAGATAAGGCCCCCTACCCTCCAGAAAATCCCTGCACACAGGTCGGACAGGAGGCAAGTCATTGCGGTTGCCCAGACAAAAGAAACAGGGATCTGGGGAGCCTGGGGAGGCCGTGGGGAGGGGGGACCTCGGACTTCTAAGAAGAAATAACTGAAGGGTGTCAATACAGTTTTAGTGATTTTATTATTGCCTCCATTTTACAAAGGATGGAATCAAGTCTCATGGAGGACGGAGTTGGGCTTTGAGCAAGGGTGACCAACAATCTTGGTTTGCCTGGGACTTTCAGGGTTAAAACCACCCCAGGGTTCCCCACTCAGTAGGTCTAGGTGAAGCCCGGAATCCCTGGTGACGCCCATGGGGCTGGGCCCTTTGAGAATCACTGTTCTAGTCTATGCCATGACATCTTTTTCTCCTCTTTGGAGTCACATTTTCCTCAGCTATAAAAATGGGCCAATCCTGGTTTGCAAGCCCAGTTTTGTGAGATGACAAAAGCAAAAAGCACAGTCTCATCACTGAGTTGCTTCTTCTGGGTCCTGAAGGTCTCTGCTCATAATCAAGTAGGTCCCAGGTCTTCTTTGTCCAATGCTCAATTTTAGTGGTTGGACAGTTACTAAAAGGCCCCATATTCTAGGATTGTTACCATGCAAAGGAGACTGTGAGATTCTGGAAAAAATGGCAGAAGAATCAGGCTAGTTGACACCAGAAGTGCCAGGTCCTTTGAGGTTCCTTTTTTCTGAGTCTTCCTTGGGAGATGCTGGCAGAAATGGCTTTCCACAAACAGGATCTTTGCGCCGTGGCCAATGCCGGGTTAAATCAAGTTGCTGACTAGGGCTCCCATCTCCTTCTTCCAGGTTTTTCTTTCTCCTGCTCACTCCCACCCCCTCCCCCTCCTGCTTTCTCTCCCAGAGCAAGTTTAATAAGCCAATATCGAAACCATCTAGGCCTGGAGCTTTCAAAGATTTAAGACTTTAAAATGTGAAGCACCTCATTATATCTGACTATTTTCAATAAAAAAGACCTGATAAGCCATTGATATGACACCAGTTATCGGTGGGATTTGTTTGACGTCGATTTGAAATGTGCACTGCTCGCTTTTTGGGGTAATGGAATCAAACACTTAGGAGTCGCACAGTGCGAGTAGATCACTTTTCAAGTAAGAACGTTAAAATGGAGACGGACCTTGTTTGGGGGTTTATAAAAATAAAGCACTATTGTACAGTGCGGCATATAGCAGCGGCTGCATGGACAATTGACTTCCTTCCTATTAATCAACTACAATGTTTACCTTCTTATTCCAACCATTTCCAAACCATTAAAACTAAGAGGATTAGCATCACATTTCTTCCAAGGTGTACTTTTATTTCAGCAAATGCTACTTTCGCTCTTGGAAGGGATTAAAAGCCTGAAAGAAACGGTTTCTTTATCTGGCATACTGTGTCACACAGGTAAAAAAAAAAAAAATTATCTAGTTAAAAGAATACAGTGTCCCTGTCGAGTGAAAGCCAATAGTGAAAAGAGTTAAATTTCAGGAAAAACAACATAATTGTGAAATTACAAATCACTGTCAAGACTGGGTAGATTTTGCTCTGTAAAGAGTGCTTATGAAGATACTATTTGGGAAACCAGAGCTGTTCATGACCAAAATGACAAATCAAAGTGCAAGTGCTTGGTTTTACATGTTATCAGCACGCGCATCCCCTTCTAAGATACCAGCAATCCATGGCATATGCCATTTCCAAGTCTTTTAAAGATGGTCCTATGATATCCCTCAAGAAAACTTAAGATTTTAAAAAGATAATCAATTGCATAAAGCAAAAATGATAGCAGTGCACTCTGGGGCTTACAAAATACTTAGAAGTAAAATGTATGGCATAATAGCACAAAGTCAAGAGGAGAAAAATGTAAAAATAATTTTGCAAAGTCCTCATGGTATACATGAAGTGTATACAATTGCTTGAAAGTAAAATGTGATAAATTAAATATGTATGCTATAAGTTGTAAATTACCCACTAAACAACACAACTCTAAGCTATAGCTAATAAGCCAACAAAAAAGATGTGACACAGTTCATTTAAAACAAGACATAAAGAGAGGAAAGAAGGAATAAAGAGCAGATGAAGGAAAAATTGAAAGCAAAATGGTATATTTAAATCAAACAATATTAATTATCACTGTAAACTACAATGATGTAAACATCTCAACTAAAAGGCATACACTAGATTGGATGAAAAAACAAAAGAACCAACTAAGATGACAGATGAATAGCTAGTAAACACATGAAAAAATGCTTGTCTTCTTTAATTATTAGAGAAATGCAAATTAGAACCACCCTGAAATATTATCTAACTCCAGCAAGAATGGCCTATATCACAAAATCTCACAATTGCAGATGCTGGCATGGGTGTGGAGAGAAAGGAACACTTTTACACTGCTGGTGGGACTGCAAACTAATACAGCCTATTTGGAAGGAAGTTTGGAGAAACCTCAAAGAACTCAACCTAGACCTTCCATTTGATCCTGCAATCCCATTACTGGGCATCTATCGAGAAGGAAAAAAAACTTTTATTATAAAGACACTTGTACTAGGCTGTTTATCGCAGCCCAATTTACAATTGCTAAAATGTGGAAAGAGCCTAAATGTCCTTCAACCCAGGAATGGATGGTAAGCTGTGGTATATGTATACCATGGAATATTACTCAGCCATCAAAAATAATGGAGACTTTGCAGCGTTTGTTCTAACTTGGATGGAGGTGGAACACATTATTCTTAGTGAAACATCACAAAAACGGAGAAGCATGAATCCTATATATTCAACTTTGATTTGAGGACAATTAATGACAATGACACAATGGCGCATGGGGGAAGGAGAGTGCAGACAGAGAGAGAAGGAGGGAGGGGGTGAGGGAAAGAAAAAAAATAAAAAGGAAAGAAAATAGTGACTAACTCTCACAAAAATTGGATTCAATTTTGACCAAAGTTAAAAAATTAAATTAAAGACTTAACCATTAACTTTTGATTCAACTTGTCAATATGTAAACTTGTTTAGGATATTGCATCCTCACTTATAAGTGAAATATGTTTGTAATTTCCCTTTATAACAATATATTTTATTGTTATCCAATCTCAATATCAGGTGTATCCAGATCAAGTAGAATGATTTCGAAATATTTCTTCTTTTTCTATTGTCTATAAGATTTGGCATGATCTGTTTTTTGAAACTCTCTTTTACTTTTATTTACATAATATCAGTTGTCTATTTTTTGAGACTTTGGGAAAAAAATAAGAAGTTAACTGATGACTTCATACTGAGTTCAGAGTCAAAGCATTCTATAATAGACATACTCTTATTTGACAAGGTGATTGTCAGTTTCTTGGCATTATTATTATTAATATTGCTTAATATTTTGATGTAGTAATCGTCTGTGTTCTGAATGTATTTATCTTTGTTCATTCTTTACATGGTTTTTGTTTCTAGTCTTTATCTTAAACATTGTTATTGTTATTAAATTTTAAGCCTTTTAAATTCTGTGAAGGCAAAAAGTGGAAACCTAATTAACACATGTATATGTAAAAATAAAAAAAAT